>KL198142.1:8378-30309 GCA_000697705.1 Botryobasidium botryosum FD-172 SS1
TTACTGATCATTATTTACATGTACCTTAGACTACCTTTAGATAGGAAATCCTCGGTACCGCTCGGTACCTTCCGCTACCGCTCGGCACCGATGAGTCATGCTCTATAAGTAGTAGTTATAGCTAGATAAGGTAGTATATACTGGATATGTTAAGTTTCCGCTCAGAGTGTACATATGTACAAACAGGCTTCAGAAAGGTATAAAAGGAGGGCCTTGGGCTCGTCCAAAGTCCCCTCAGTCCTCTCAGATCATCAGATCTTCCTCTCCAGCAAGCGGTCAAGTTTTATCCACTGTCATATCAAAGTAAGTAGTACTTTGTATATACATCTTGCTATAGATTAAGTAATCAATATCTGTTATAACTTTATTATGTAGCCTAGGTGCATAATTATAGCCTGAGTGCATGATTGCAGCCTGGGCACATAATAATAGCCTGGGCACATAATTGTAGCCTGGGCACATAATTGTAGCCTGGGCACATAATTGTAGCCTGGGCACATAATTGTAGCCTAGGTGCATAATTGTAGCCTGGGTGCATAATTGTAGCCTGGGCGCGTAATTGTAGCCTGGGCGCGTAATTGTAGCCTGGAGGCATAATTGTAGCCTGAAACTGCACTTGCAGCCTAGACATGCAGTTGTAGCCTGGGTGTATGCAGCTGTAGCCTGGATCTGTAGTCATATCCTGGGGACATAGCTATAGTGTAGAGACATAGTTGCAGAGGTATACATTTTTAGCCTGGGCATGCAGTTATAGCCAGGCTATGCTGTTGTAGCCTAGACCCACAGTTATGTCATAGCCTGGACCTACTGTTATAGTCTAGGGGCATAGTCATAGCCTGAGTATGCAGTTGTGGCCTGGATTTGCAGTCATAACGTTGGGACATAGTTGTAGCCTGGGTATGCTGCTGCTGCTTGAACAAGCTGTTATAGCCAGATCTATGATTAGAGCCTAAGGGCATACTTATAGCCTGGGTGCACAGTTGTAGCCTGGGCCTGTACTTGCAGCCCAGATCTGTGGTTGTGGCCCCCCAGACATGCAGTTGCAGCTTCAGTCCACAATTATAGCCTAGGGATACAGTTAAAGCCTGGATCAGTTGTAACCTGGGACATACTTATAGCCCAAGTCTACAGTTGTAGCCTGGAGGTGCAGTTGTAGCCAGGGCCACAATAGGACCCTGGTTTACTTGGTGCCGCGGCGCTCTGGCATTAGTTTTCTGGTACAGTCACACATCGCAAGGGTGTAAGAATATAATATAATATAATATAATAAAACAATACCCTATGAAAGTCCCATGTTTCTGGGGGCAGCATGGAACTGTGGAGGCCACGAGGACGCGCCCTGGAAAGGCATGACTCGTGGCCGGACTTTCACAGGGTGGGTGGGTGGTTCGAAAACGAGCGCGAACGATTTCGCGACCGAGCGCGAGGATGATGGATAAGACGAGGATATACGTACATGGTGTCGCGAGCGATATGCTATGTGCTTAGTCAGGCCGTTGCACCGCCACCAAGTAACAGCACTCGACTTTCAGTCGAGTGCTGCGTATACTAGGGGATGTTACATGCTGAAAAGTACATTTTTTGCCAAAAAATGCCCAATGTCCGATGCAGAAAAGTCCGAAAAATGGCCTAAAAATGGCCAGAGGTATGAGGCCGAAAATTACGAAATTCCTTGATGTCTGATGCAGAAAAGTCCGAAAAAATCTGGTTTCGGGCCAAAAAACATGCAAAAATGGGCTAAAGTGGTGCCGAAATGCCAAAAAAAATCAAAATAGGTAGTCTGGAGCAAGCCCCAATGCCGGATCACCGAAAAAAGGGCAAAAAATTGCCTAAGGTCCGAGGCCGAAAATATGCGAAAAGGGCTAATGTATTATGTTTTTGCACCAATTTTTTCCATTTTGGGATCAGACATTGATAAGCATAAACCAGGGTCCTGCCACAATCACAGCCTAGGAACATAGTTGGAGCCTAGGTGTGCAGTTGTAGCCTGCATCCACAGCTGTAGCTTGGGTGGACAGTTGTAACCTGATCTGCATCTGTGGTTGTGGCCTGGGTCGACAGTCAAAGCCTAGGGGCAAAATGACACCTCTACCAGGAGCACATGTGCCATTGGTGAGTGCCAGAGTGCACATGGCCTACCATCAGAGGAACAGCTTCAACCTCTTGAGTCTGCCCATTGCCATCCAATGATGCACCAAAGCCTTGTTCTGTAGCTCCCACAAAGGATGAGAAATGGTTACCCCAAATGAAAAAATTCTGACACAGCTACAGAGACACTACTTCTTTCCAGACAAATGCAAGCTCTGTCTTGACATTGTGCACAGAATGTCCATCACTTAAGTTGGCAAGTGTCCTTTCCAGTTGCCAAAATCCCCATGAGGTGCAACCTCAAGCCCATTGACAAGCTGCAGAAGTGAAATGCAGAGATCTTCAACTCCTGCAGCATCTATGATGGAAGAGAATATGTTCACTCACAGATATCAGGGAGTCACAACTGCCAACCTTGTTTTCTGGACACAGCTGTGCCTGAGAAGTGCAGCCCCAGCTCATCAATGAGCTGTAGAGGCAAATGCAGAGACTTTGACCCCTGTGGTATCTACGACGGCAAAAAAAATATGTTTACGACTGTGGGTGTTGGGGAGCCATGCACTGCACATTCCAACTGCCCACTTTGTTGCGTGGACAAAGCCATACCTGTGGAGTGCACTCCCAGCTTACCATGAGCTGCAGAAGCAAAATGCAAAGATCTCCAATCCCTGTGGCATCTATGATGGCAAAAAAAATATGTTTATGACCACAGATGTTGAGGAGTCACACTGCACACCACAATGCCTACCCTGTTGCACAGACAAAGTCCTTGAGCTGGTAACCATGTGCTGAACTCCAGGGACCTCAGCACATGTGGAGGAGTGAGCTGAAGAGCAGGAGTTTGGTTGGAATTGTGTGGAGATCCAGATTTGAGTGTGGACTAAGCTTCTGCTTGGAGTGTGTCAGGGTTGTAATAGCATCTGGTGTGAGCCACTGGTATTCAGGTTTGCAAAAGATATGACTACAAGATATGACTGCTGCAGACACATGATAAACAGTTTTGAAGCTGCCTGAAGGCCGTTTTGATACTGTTTTCAAGCTATTTTGATGCTGGATATTTTACCTTGAATGGGGCTATTGACAGACTGAGGGCATGTGAGCCAGTGAGTGAGTTTGCGGCCATACATCAGCAATGGATTGATGATGGTAAACACAAGAGTATGGAAACAAAGCAAGCACGTGTATTTCGGGCATTCAGATATCACAGAGTTTGAGAAGCATTGAGAGTAGATAGTGAGACGGCAAGTAAGAAAGATAAGAATGAAACACTTCCACCCTACCAGACCTTGAATTACATCACAGACAGCCAACTCTACTTTCGACCTCTACCAGTTTGTTTTGCCTGGGGCGTGGGTTTATCCTTCCCTCCTTCAATGCTGGTGTCTTTGGCGGTGGATTTGAGGCGAGCTGATGACCTTGACCCACTGCCATCCGCTACGGAGTTGTCTGGCACGGCCGGCTTATTTGCTTTGCTTCGAGTTGATACACCCACTCTGCACGACAAATTAGCACACGAACAAGGTATGACATGTGCTCCTATAGCACTCACCGCGGCTGCAATTGCTCATTGACTTGTACCTTTTTCGGCCTGGTTTTATCTCAGAAGATGTGCAAGGAGGGGCCATTTAAACACTTACCGGCCACGGCGTGCTGGCGGCTTGACCTCGGGTGCCAAAACTGAACTACTCTCTTGCATCTCTCTATAGAAAGCATTTAGGCAAATGATGCGCTTGAAGTTTGCTGGATGTTTACTTATGAGTCTTTCTCTGCACCAGACACAGTGCCCCGTATTTCCAACACACCGGCCTCTAATCTTTTGATACCATTATCTATAACGAAGTTCGGTTAGCATAGTACAGAGTTTCTTGCAATAGTGACAGACCTTGAGCGTTGCTGGGTGTTGAAGCAGAGTTGAAGCATTTGTTAGAACGGGGCCACAACCAATAAAGATAGGCATTACCTGTCGCTCGGCACTTGGTCACCCCCCACTCGAGAAGAGGCCGCATCAAGGCTACCATCGCCCATGACCACGTCTAGAAGTGTGGTAAGCAGCATCGTAAATAGCTCATGCCCGAGTAAGCCATTGCTCGCACCTTTGATGGCCTCCAAATTGTTTGGCCGCAGTTTTTTCGTGGTATTGACATCTAAGAATCCTATGTTAGATACGCCTTTGTGTGATCGCGCGCATTGCACTTACTTTTGCGGATCTGATCGGCAGGTAAAAAGGCAAACGTTGGTTCACCACCAGGCTCCTGGCCATTGTAAAGGTGACCATAGAATTCGTAGAGTTGCTGTCTATCCAATGTCCCATCTTCCGCGAAAACAACGCTGGCAGGTACGCTTCTTGGCTCTAGATAGAGGTGTGGTGCATTGAAGACTTCCCCCCATACAAAGGCCATGGGGTCGGTGTCGCCGCGGAATCGCTCATCTAAATCATGGGAGGTTAGCATGCTGATATGTTGAAGAAGTATCTGTGCACGAACCCCAAAGCGCTCCAATGTACTCCAATAAGACTTCATGAACACCCTCATCTGTTAGTTGGAAATCAAGCGGTGCCAAGTCAGCTGAGGCTGCACTCGATGCAGCCGTCGTCGCCGGAGCAGGGGACGCAGGAGCCGGGGGTGCAGTAGCAGGGGGCACAGGAGCAGGGGGCGCGGCAGCTAGAGGCACGGGCGCAGGAGCAGGGGGTGCGAGCACATCGGGCGTGGGTCCAGCGGGCGTTGAGGGCTGCTGATCCTCTTTGGCCTTTGCTTCTCGCTTTTCTACCGAAGTGATGATCAAATTAGAGGTAGCGGCCACACTAGGAGGGTGATCGAACTTACTCATGAGATGAGCAGCGTAGTTTACCCACCTCTTCGCTATCATGTCTTCGAACTCGGAACCGAGCCAGTCCCTGAAAGGGGGCTCTCCTTTTGGAGGGTATCCGGCGCTATGAGATTAGAGTAAAGACAATCAATATGCAAATATCAGAAGGTGTGCGCAAGCAATGCACATGTACGACTGGGTTTGGCCGTCGCTCCTGGGTCCCGCCGCTTGCATGTGGAACGTCCAATCGGGAAGAGACTCGTGCAAACCGGAAAAAAAAGACTTGAAGATACCGAGCAGATTTTCGGATATCCTGAATGCGCCCGAGGAGCGTCAATTGCGTAAAAAGAACCACATCTAAGCAGGTCCAACTTACACAGATGAATTGACAGGCTTTCCGTCTTTGATCTGCTGTCGCTGGCCCCTCTTCTCTTGCACCTCCTCAGCCCAACTCTCTCGCTCCTCTGGGCTGAGTACTTTCCATTCCTCACTCGAATAGCCCATCATAATGTTGAGAACTTTTTCGGGCGCTGGACCCTCCCCCTTCTCATGGGCCACCTTCTGCTTATCAAATTCAGCGCGTGCCTGCGCCAGCACATCCTCCCGGATGGTGTCGATGAAAAGCTCCCTGCCGCTGCGGGCCCGACCGGAGACCTCCATAGAGGCCTTGGTTGCTATCGCACTTGCCTTTACTACCTTTGCTTTCGCTCGATTGTTGAAGAATTTGGTCAATTTCTGCAATGAGAGTTCGTGAAGTTAGCCGTGGTGCACACATTGCACATCCGAATCCGAAAAACTTACCTCGCCCAAGGCAAACAACATTTTCTTTCTCAGAGTTTCTTCGTCGTCACCGGGGTTTTCGCGGCGGACCTCTTCCTCCACAAGCAGCGGGATATCGTACTTAGATGCCCATTTGTTCAAAACCTCAACGTGGACCCAGTCTTTACCCTGGTGATTTTGGAGTTGCTGGTGGTACTCCTCGAAAAACCCCATGGTAAACGTGTATTTCTCTTGAGTGTCGATGATGGACACCTCTCGACGTTGAAGAGGCAGCGTTTCCCCGTTTGGAAGGGTCCAGGTGAAAGGGGGCGATGCTTTTGACTTACGTCCAGCACGTCCAGTGCTCGTTCCGCGACTTGCCACTGGAGATGCATCCTGTCAGACTGGGTGTACAAATGGTGGGGAGTGGCGACGTGCTTACCTGATGCGTTGTCGGCGTCTTGAGCCACGGGCTCGGCCATGGCGGCGCGTAAGACGTTGTCGAGATGGTCGGTTGCGCCGGGAATGGCCTCCATAGTCGATGTGTGGGATGTGTACTTGCGTGCGCACGCAGAGGGAGTCGTAAACTCGTAAACGTGGCTGTGTGCTAGTGTCGGAGCCGAACGAAGACACGCCTAAACGGTTAGCGCATTTTTACCACCACCTACAGAGCAGTTTCACACTTGTAGTAGAAGCTCCCTCCATGGGGTGAAGCACAAAAGAAGATTCAAGGATATCTACCATACAAGACAGTCGGAGACAGCGAGGATATATACGTGATAAGGCGATGTAAAAACGATGGAGGAACTATTTTAAATTCAGATTTTTTTGTTGGCTAATTAGCAAGTAAGGCAGTAGGAAAACTGAGGAAAAGACGGCGTAGAGCAATCAGAACAGACAGAAACGCATGGAAAAGAAAAAGGAAAAAAGCCAATAGAGAACAGAGGGCTCGAGAGTGGCACAAACGTGTGTTGTACCCGAGATTGCTGGCGTTGTGCCGGCGTCACTAAAGAAGCATGCTTGTTAACGTTTGCGACGCGCACAATTAAGGCACGTAAAGCCCACCTTATTTTTTCCAGATGTCACTTTCTCGAGCACTTCTATGTCGCGCGCACTGGCCGTGCCGTTCACGATTCGCCCGAGCGCCCGCTCCACCGACGACTTCTTGTGAGGCGCTGACGCCGAAGCGGCCCCGGCGCCTTTACGCCGGCTGGCTGTTTGCTCCCTGAGCTCCCGAAGGGTTTTCAGCGCCAAATCGCGCATCTTCTTCGACGGCTCCACGGGTGCAGACGACGGGCTCGCCACGGTCATTTGGGCAGAGCTTGGCGCCGCTGGGTGTGCGGCGGCGGCGGGGTGCTGGGATGAGGATGGACCCACAGGAGATGGACCAAGTTGAGGGGGGGCAGCACCGGGCAAGAGGATTTGAAGGCACTCAAAACCCAGATTGAACTGGTGCGTGTGTTGGTCCTTGATGACCGGCGTAAAGCCGCTGCCCCTGTACAACCCAATGGCCTCGGCGCCGCCTGGTTTCAAACCTCTCCAAGGCGGCATCTCCGACGTGCCCGGCGCAGCGTAGTCCACCCACCAGAGGGGCACGCCGTGCTCGATCGCCATGCGATCCCACTCGGGCGAGCGGCTGTTCCAGTCGACAAGGACGCCCATGAAGTGGTCCACGGGGGCGAGATCCCCTTGCTCCCTGAGGCCCCGACGATTCCAGACGATAGAAGGCTGGGTGTTCTGGAGTTTCTCTTGGAGAAAAATCCAGCTGTACAACTCCGCAATTCGGCACTGCGTGTCCACGAGGCACACCATCATCTGGGGAAAGGTGCCGTACGCGTCATTATCCGTGAGCGTCATGTCCAGCTTGGTGGCCTCGGCGGGGATAGTGGCGTGTTGGGTGGCACGTGCGGCCAGGCCCTCCGCGTGTTGCATCCTGCTGTCCCAAAACTCCATAAGGTCCACGGTTAGCTGGGGACCGAGCCAGCCGAAATCTTCATCGTAGAGCTCGTGGTTCTTGTCGGACTCTGCAGGCTCCCACAAACGCCTGTCAGTTCTTGTGGGTTTGATGAAAATCGGCACGCGCTCCAAGATCATGGATCGGGGGGGATCGACCCACATGCTGGGCGTCGGCATGTAATGCACCCACGGCCGGAGCGGGCAGAACGCGATTGGTGTGTAGAGCCAGTCGCATTCACCGTACATGCCATTGGGGTGCTCAACGGGCAGATACTCGTCGAGGAGCCTGGGGTGCATGGGGAGGACCGGCCAGGCGGGAGTATTGATGGTCCGGAGTTCGTACCGATACCACGGGTCATCCGTGACGAGTTTGCGATACTCGGTTCTGGCAGGCCGATACATACTGCGCGATTGGAATTCAGCTCGCGTATGACGGGACATCATAGTAGCAAATCGACTCTACCTGCCGTTATCCCTGGCGGTTCGATTTTAGAGTTTGGGCTGGGGGTGCAAGGATTCTATACGTGCATTTTATGGTTGCGTGCCTGGTTAGTAGCGTTCAGGCGTATAGGCGACGAGAGCAAACGTGGCCCACCTGTTGATCGATAAGGCGCTAGACGTGCGGTTGATAATTGACACGGGGTCGTGTGCACAAGATCGGGGAGTCCATGTGCCTAGAGATTTGTGTCTAGAAGTGGAAGAAGTGAATAGGTGCCTAAGCACATACCGGCGGCACGAGCGTAGCCCACCGTTGATCAACGATATGCGCGTGGGCGGCATTATCCAGGGGCCAGTAAACGCGATTGATCGATGGTGGCCGAAATTGATAAGGCCAGCGACGGCGGGTGAACCAGTGAACTGGCAGTAGGATTGACCAGATAAACCTGGTGGACCAGCGAACTGGCAATAGACCAGCGGACCGGTTGAAGCTACGGGGAGAGGGACACGATACTACGGCTTACCGCTAATGTTAGGTGCGCGTATAACGTTCAAAGGCCGACAGGCTTACCCGACGTGCGACTGGCGACAGCGCCCGACCTGTGCGACTCTTCCTTCTGGTGGATGGTGGACACGTAGACGATGACTTGCACAGCTTTGCACCCGTGCGGCAAACTGTCCACAGATGTCAACAGCCACAGCCGCAAGCTTATCCGATCAACACCACCCAGCAATCGCCTCCATCATCGCCGGCCGCAAGTCTTTTCCTTCATCAGGCGTCAAGGTAAGTAAAGCATTTAGTAAATACACAGCAAGCTAGTACTCACAGTATTCTTATTTCTCAGCAAACGGTTGTCTGCGACTCGCATCTGCCAGTTCGCTGGCTGCCAGTCCGCTGGCTGTGTGGTTTTGCCAGTCCGCTGGCCTTGGTAGATTTGCCAGTTCACTGGCTAGGTGAAATCTCCCATCATTCCGGTGGCATGACCACCCTGGATCACCCGCGCTGCACTCGGCCTCCCCCTGTTCCCTCTATTCAACACTTCACTGTGCCGGCGGCTCTTCAAGCTTCAAGTTCTACACCCCCCAGCGGCCAAAATTCTCGTCCACCCTGCACCGACTTCAGCTGTTCATGGCGTGAGGTCCCAGGCCGCCCATTTTGGGACTGTCCTCATCCGCGTGGACGCACGTGTGGGAGCGGGTGACCATGGTATTAAAGGTGCGCTTGTTTACTGAGCTGTAACCCATCGATCCTCCCCCTCCAGTTCACTCAGAGACCCACACTCCCCAGGCCTTGCTGGCACTGTCCTAGACAGTGGAGTGCTCTTGTGATACTTGAGCTCATCGCCTAACAAGCGCTCTTCATCGACCACCTTATGCAAAATCCTCGCCCTGGCTACCCCGACCGCGGTGGGTCTTCAGGACCCATCCGCTCGTCGTCCCG
Source organism: Botryobasidium botryosum FD-172 SS1 (assembly GCA_000697705.1). Classification (NCBI taxonomy): domain Eukaryota; kingdom Fungi; phylum Basidiomycota; class Agaricomycetes; order Cantharellales; family Botryobasidiaceae; genus Botryobasidium; species Botryobasidium botryosum. Next base: position 17,866 of record KL198142.1, read on the forward strand.
CCTGGGACACCGCACCCCGTCCCCGAGCCCATACGCTTGTCCCAACCCAGAGGACGACGAGACTGTCCCTGACAGTCAGGAAGAGACCATTCGTCTCCCCGCCGTGTTCCCCCCTCCCCCCCGCTCTGAGCGCGACAAGGCATACTTCGAAAAAGCCATTCGTGGTATCCCCAGCCTCGCCAGTGCGGCCGCCGAAGACAGAGGCGCCCCCTTCCGGGAGGCCCTCATCAGGTCCCTCCTCGGGGCCATCCTCGCCATCGCTGAAGAGGCGGGCCTCGCTAACCTGCTCTCCCTTCTCCGCAACCACCCAGAGTTCGGAGACATCGTTACCGCCATCGAAACGGAGGCCATTGAATTATGGTCCTCCACTCACCCCATGCCCCCAAACAATGATCCCCCCGTAGAGAGTGGGATCGATAGGATCTTTGGAGACATCCCCTCTGGCAAAAGACCAGAAGACCCCACCCCCGCTCGCCTCACAGCCATCGAAAACACGCTGGCTCAGGTACTCGCGTCCCTAAAGAACGCCCCTCCTCCCCCAGTGATCCCCAAACAGGGGCAATCATCCACCGGCCCCCTCCCCAAGATGGGCCAGAAGAAAACTCAGAACACCCCTGCCAACAAAGGCAAGGGGGGGCCTACGGCCCCCCAGAGCACTTCCGAGGCCCCTCCCTCAAGCACGACGGCCACCAAAGCACCTAGTGCCCTCCCCACCCAGGCCCAGTCCTACGCGGCTGCCACGGCTAACCCGAGAAAGTTCAACCCCTCCCCCAAGGAACCCTCGGCCTTCAGAAAGAAGAAGCGTGACGAACAACGTTTCGGCGAAGTCCTGTTCACACCGTCCCCGGCCTTCCCCAAAGATAATGACGCCGACTGCCCCCTATCCGGCTCCGGAGCCCTGAAAACTCTCAACGAGTTTCTGTCTAACCTCACCCCCCCTTGCACCATCAAGGGTATCGCATGGACCCCCCGAGGGAACGTGCTTCTCACCCCTACCTCCCCCTACATGTGGGACATCCTGGCTAAACAGGGAACCACGGCCCTCTCCCACCTCCACAATGGGAGAACCTTCTACTGCCTCACCCATGGCCCTACCAGGGACCTCGTAGTCCACGGCATCCCCGCCAAGTCAACCGACCTACCCAAGGTCGATAACGTCTGTCTCTCCCTCGCCGCTGGCCTCTCCCTGGACCCCCATGATATCGTCCAGGCGAAGTCCAGGTGGCTGGTCTCCTCTCGTTCTCCGAACCCGAACAAGAGACCCCTCTTCCTCGTCTCCCTCACCACCGATGAGGTAGCCGAGCGCCTTCTCCATCGTAACCCACACTGGATTGAAGGAGACCGCATCACGTTCAAAGAATTTGCGACGGCCCCCACCGTCCCCAACCAATGCCGCCGATGCTGGAAAGTCGGCCACCCCACGTGGAGATGTGGAGTCACCAACCCCGTGTGCACTATCTGCGCCGAATTTCACGAAACCCTCTCCCACAACTGCTCCTTCCAGGGCTGTGTTGAGAGAGGAAAAGCTTGTGAGCACGCCACCAAAACGTGCCCTAACTGCGGAGGAAACCACCTCGCCTGGGACAAAGCGTGCATCGAGCGCTTAATCCAGAAAGCTGCCCAGCCCCCCAAGAAGAAAGGCAACCCCCCCAACCCAAGAAGGCAGCCCCTGACTCCCCAGCCAAGGCAACGGCCGACTTCATCCGATCCATCCCCCAAGGAGCACCGGGCCACGCCCAAAGGGTCATTACCCACTACAAAGATATCGAGCTCGTGAAGAAATTCAGGGCTTGGTGCCTGTACAACAAACTCCCGGTCATCGGCCCCAACGATGATCCCACTATGTGGGCCCCCCCAGCCCCCCTACCAGCCAACTGCACAACTTTCCTCCCCACGGTTCTTCCAAAGGATGGTCGTTAGAATCGGGACAGTCAATGTTCAAACTTCCCGCACAGGTCTTCAACTCGTCTTGGATTCGGCATCGGACACCCATCACATCATGGTAGTTTCAGAACTCCCATGGCACAACATCGGCGGCAATAAGAAAGGAACTGTCAAAGTCCGCGGCTGGGACCTCACCCTGCCCCTTAACCCCCTACCGGCAGACACCCCCCCAAGGGTCGCCATATTCGTTAATAAGTCTCTGCTCCCTGACCACGGGATCACGATTCATCCCACGTTTAATTCGCCCGGGATCATCCACGCACACTTCTCGGCACACAGCCGAAGACTGGCGGTCATAGGGGTCTACCGCCCCCCTAGCGAACCGTCCAGCCCTGACTCTGTCCTCTCCAAACTCACCAACTGGGATGTCCCCATCTCGGACACCGTGATCACAGGAGACATGAACGCCCGACACTCCTCTTGGGACATAGGCTACACAAAATCACACGTCCCGGGCAACCGGATCAGTGACTGGGCCGACGAGGAGGGTCTCCACCTCCTCAACAACCCCTCTATCCCCACCCACATCGCCCAGGCCGGGCAAAAAGACTCCGTCCTTGACCTTTCCATGGTCAACAGCAGGCTCCTATACAACTGGACCGCCAAGTGGTCCCATAACCATCTCGAGCAAACAGCAGACCACTTAGGAACAACGGTCACCCTGCACCCGCGGTTCAAATGTGGAAATTCCCGAAAACCGTCAGCTCGTCCCCGGAAAGGGAAAACTGACTGGACTAAGTTCAGAAAGGAACTTCAGTCATCCCTAAAGCACTACAAGCACCAGATGGGAGCACTCGACCCAAAAGCCTCCTCCCTCATCTTCACGACCTGCCTAGAAGGGGCCCTCGCTTCGGCGGAAGGACCAGTATCTACTCGAAAAAACCCGCTCCCATGGTGGGATCAGGAACTAAGTCTCCTTCGAGACAACAAAAACAGGTTGGCACGAGAATACCGCCGCATCCCCCGGCTCTCCGCCCTTAAAGCCCAAGCTGCCCAAGACCTGTCCAGGGCTCGCAGCAGGTTCCACGGCCACTTCGAGGCCGCCCGCAAAAGGTACCTCGAACAACTCATTAGGGACACACCCCCCGACAAAGTTCATAGCCTTGCAGGGTGGGGCCTGGGAAACAGGTCCTACCCCTCCCCCCCTCTGCACAAAGATGGGGCTACCGCCACCTCTCCCGCCGAAAAAGCAGAAATGTTCCGCGACGCCTTCTTCCCCCCCCAAGGAAATGACCTCGCCGAGCCCCCTATCACAGACAAATTTATCCGCCCAAAGCGGGAATTCATCCCGGTTACAAGAGCCGAAATCAAAGCAGCAATCTTCGGCCCATCGCCGAAGAAAGCCCCTGGAAGATCCAGCATCGGCTATCAGGCCCTTAGGGAGGCCTGGACGGTAGCAGAGGACTGGATCGTCCTGATCATTAAGTCATCCATCGAGTCAGGAATCATCCCTGATGACTGGAAACTAGCCCTGATTGCCATCATCCAAAAACCTGGCAAACCGGACTATTCGAACCCCAGGGCCTACCGCCCCATCTCTCTCCTCGAGTGCCTGTCCAAAGCAGCCGAAAGAGTCATTGCCAATCGTCTTGCCCATGAAGCAGAAGAGCTCGGCCTGGTCCTCGCCCAGTACGGGGGCCACCAAGGCCGCTCAACCTCAGATGCCCTCGCCCGCGCCCGCTACATCATAGCCCAGGAGAAGGCCAAGCAAAGGTATTGCACCTTGCTAAAATTCGACTTTAAGGGATTCTTCGATTCAGTCCCTAAAAACGGACTAATCCACGTCCTTACCTCCCTCAGATTTGACGACACAACAGTTGGCTGGATCCAGAACTTCCTCACAGACCGAAAAGGAAGCATCAAAGTAGATGGCCATGTATCCCAACCAGGACCCACCTCTGGACTTCCGCAAGGGTCGCCCCTCAGCCCAGTCCTAGCCGTTTTGTACACAATGGCGTTTGAATCTCGCCTCAAAGAAGCATACCCCAACCTCTACAACCGGGCCTCGAAGATGCAGGATTTCATCCTGTATATTGACGATGGCCTGGTCATACTCTCCTCCATCCACACGTGTCACCCTAACGTGTCGGCAGCTGAAGATATCATCGCCGCAATCTCGGATATCGCCTCCGAGTACGGGCTCGCCCTTGACCCTACAAAATCCGAAATGTGCCACTTAATGCGGCCCCCTCGCCTTGCCCCGCCTGCCCCCTCGGCAGAGTCAGGCATTACCTTGGTTACCGACCTCACCTGGCTTGGGGTCACCTTCTCCTACGACCCGGCTATGAAGAACCATTTCAAACAAGTCTGCCGGAAAGCATCGAACGCCCTCCACAACGTCACTCTCCTGACAAAACGGAACGGTCTGAAGGCTGAGTCAGCCATCAGACTATACGAATCGCACGTCCGCCCCATCTTCACATACGGGTCTCAAGCCTGGTGGGAAGGGCAAAAGAGCATCTCAGACAGGCTCAATATTCTCCAAAATAAGTTTCTACGACTTATCATAGGGTGCTACAAAACCACCCGACTCGCTTTCCTTCACATGTTCACCGGTATCCCACGGGTGGAGGACTGGCTAAACTATCTCTCCCACAAATACGTCACCCAGAAAACCAACATGCACTACATGCACCCCCTCCGGTCCCTGCTACCCGAGGCCCTGGATCGACCGCTCAGAGGCCCCCCTGTCCTACAGGAAATCGCGGCGGCAGTCCTTGAGCTCCCGGCGGAGAACCCCGGGTACTCAGACTTCCTTCACTCAAGGGTTCCCCCGTGGGAATCCCCCACCATGAATGAGTCAACCCTCACCCTGGTGGAATTCGACGAAGAACGACCGTACCGAACCTTCCACGCGTTCATATCGGACTGCCAAGACAGGGACATCGCGCCCCTGTCCTTCGAACTCTGCCCGTCCCCCGACATGGACGAAGACAAAGGTCTCCTTCTAATAGGAATTTTTGTCAAACAAACATTCTCCATCGATGTTCTCGCCCAAATTACCATCCATGGACAGAAGGCATCACAAGGCGTTATAGCTGCGGGTGCTGCCCTCAATTTCCTCTCATCCCCCCCGCTTCACTCTCCACTGCTTCACAACCTATGGAGTCTACTGCACCAACCGCCTCTTGGCCTCTTGTCTTGTGCGCCATCCTAGTCGTCGCATTCTCCCTTCTCCTCCTCGAGCATATGCGTACACTGTCCAACGTGCCACCCTCAAGGTCGTCCACGTTACCGCCGGCCGACGTCCCCTTCGTCACCTTCGGCCATTACAAGCGTTCCGCAAGTCCCGACTTGCTCCCCAAGCGGTCCCCGTCGCCACCATCTCTGCTCCAATTTTGGCCCCCACCCTCGCGTGGCGCCATACTGACGCCAAAGGACGAATGCTCCTTGCCACCTCCTTCTTTGCCAACGACACCCCCCCAGGCCACAACGCCGATCACTTTGGTGTGGTACTACGAGTCGGCTGGACCGCCATGCGACCCCGCCGACTTCATCTCCCTATCCCACTCCGCCTTCCCGCAAGGGAGTTCGGCTATGCAGCACGCGTCTTCTCCGGACACTGCGTCGCCCCCGCCTACCTCGGCTCCGCCATCTTCGCCGATCAGGATTGGTTCAGCCCAGCCTGTGAATGCGGCGACCCTCGCGGCTCGTCCGCTCACATCGTCTTCGACTGCCCCCTCCAGCACATCTGGGTGCCAGGGTACGTGCCCCCCCTCGGCAATCGTACCTTCGTCCAGGACTTCGACCACTACTTCCCGGGCCTGTTCCGCTCCCGCCTCTTCACATGGAGGTGGTACGCAGACAGCTGTCTCAGGACCCCTGGTGTGGCTCCCCCATGGGTTTAACTGGCGCCGGGTCCCCACCACGCCGGAATACCAGTCCCCTCGCGACGCGCTCGCTCTCTACGCCCTCCACCACGAAGAGATCCTGCCCTCCGTCCTCGCCTTCAAGCTAGAACGAACACTCCCCGCGTCGACCCCTTACTACCCGGTCTCCATGGCATACCTCGACTACCGTCGCCTGCGCCAAGCATACTTCAACTCCAACGCCATCCTCGGCCCCGAACACTTCCTCCGGCGCTACCTCGCGTCGCACGAAGTTCAGTACGTCCCCGAGCTCGGCTCCTGCCTTCCTGATCGCCGCCCAGTTGTTTATGTACCTCCACATTTCATCTGAGGCTTCAACCTTCTGACTGCTCCCATGCCGTCATCGCAAAGGGGATAGTTGTCACCCACCAGAGCGTCTTGACCCCCGTGGACTTCAATAGCTAGCTTTTTCGTAGTTAGTTAGGCCTATGTTTGGCAGTTTCCTTTCGTAAAATACTTGTGACCGCCTTTTCTTTTTCCTTCAAACTTACATAACGGGGCCTTGATCTTTAGTTATCTAGAATGTTTACTTAGGTAGTTTCATGCCGGCAATAGTATTACATTACCCCCTTTAAAAAAAAAAAAAGATCCTCCAAGTCCCCGCCCATCCATCCTCCCCCTCCAGTTCACTCAGAGACCCACACTCCCCAGGCCTTGCTGGCACTGTCCTAGACAGTGGAGTGCTCTTGTGATACTCAAGCTCAACGCCTAACCAGCGCTCTTCGTCGACCACCCTCATGCAAAATCCTCACCCCGGCTACCCCGACCGCGGTGGGTCTTCAGGACCCATCCACTCGTTGTCCCGCCTGGGACACCGCACCCCATCCCTGAGCCCCTACGCTCGACCCACCCCGGAGGACGACGAGACTGCCCTTGACAGTCAGGAAGAGACCATCCGTCTCCCCGCCGTATTCCCCCCTCCCCTCCGTGCTGAGCGCGACAAGGCATACTTCGAAAAAGCCATTCGTGGTATCCCCAGCCTCGCCAGTGCGGCCGCCGAAGACAGAGGCGCCCCCTTCCGGGAGGCCCTCATCAGGTCCCCCCGAGGGAACGTGCTTCTCACCCCCACCACCCCCGACACGTGGGACATCTTGGCCAAACAAGGTGCCCCTGCCCTTTCCCACCTCCACAATGGACGCACCTTCTACTGCCTTACCCACGGGCCCACGAGGGACCTTGTAGTACACGGCATCCCTGCCAAATCTACCGACCTCCCAAAGGTCGATAATGTCTGCCTCTCACTGGCCGCCGGCCTCGCTCTGGACCCCCATGACATCGTCCAAGGCAAATCCCGCTGGCTGGTTTCCTCTCGTTCCCCTAACCCGAACAAGAGGCCCCTCTTCCTCGTCTCCCTCACCACCGACCGCCTTCTCCACAGGAACCCCCACTGGATCGAGGGTGACCGCATCACCTTCAAAGAATTCTCGACAGCTCCCACTGTCCCCAACCAATGCCGCTGATGCTGGAAAGTCGGCCATCCCACATGGAGATGTGGGGTCTCCAACGCCGTGTGCGCTATCTGCGCCGAGTTTCACAACACCCTCACCCACGTGTGCTCATTCCAAGGGTGCACCGAAAGAGGGAAAGCCTGCGACCACGCCACCAAGACGTGCCCCAATTGTGGGGGTAACCACCCAGCCTGGGAAAAATCGTGCATCGAGCGATTGATCCAGAAGGCCGCCCAACCTCCCAAAAAGAAGGCGACCCCACCCAACCCCAAGAAGGCAGCCCCTGACTCCCCAGCCAAGGCCGCTGCCGACTTCATCCGGTCCATCCCTCAGGGAGCCCCAGGCCACCCCGCTAGGGATATCTCCCAGTACAAAGACATCGAGCTCGTGAAGAAATTCAGGGCCTGGTGCCTGTACAACAAACTCCCAGTCATCGATCGGCCCCAACGACGACCCTTCGAAGTGGGCCCCCCCTCTCCCGCTTCCCGCCACGTGCACGACCTTCCTCCCCATGGTTACCAACAAGGATGGTCATTAGAATCGGGACCGTCAACGTTCAGACGTCCCGCACTGGTCTTCAACTCGTCTTGGATTCGGCTTCGGACACCCATCACCTCATGGTCGTTTCAGAACTCCCATGGCGCAATATCGGAGGCAACAAGAAAGGAACTGTCAAAGTTCGCGGCTGGGACCTTGCCCTGCCCTTGAACCCCCTACCTGCTGACTCCAAACCAAGGGTCGCAATATTTATCAACAAATCACTGCTCCCTGACCATGGGATCACGATCCATCCCACATTCAACTCCACGGGGATTATCCACGCTCACTTCTCGGCCCATGGCCGCAGACTGGCCATCGTAGGGGTCTACCGACCCCCGTCTGAGCCCGCCTCCCCCAACTCTGTTCTCTCAAAGCTTACCAATTGGGACGTCCCATCTCGGACACCATCATCACGGGAGACATGAACGCGCGACACTCCTCGTGGGACGTGAACTATACAAAATCTCACGTACTGGGAAACCGGATTAGCGACTGGGCCGATGAAGAGGGACTCCACCTCCTCAACGACCCATCCATCCCTACTCACATCGCCCAGCCAGGGCAAAAAGACTCCGTGCTCGACCTCTCCATGGTCAACAGCGGGCTACTCTACAACTGGACGGCAGATTGGTCTCACAACCAACTCGAGCAGACAGCCAACCACCTGGGAACAACGGTCACCCTGCACCCGCGTTTCAAGTGTGGCAACACCTGAAAGCCATCTGCCCGCCCCCGAAAAGGGCGAACAGATTGGACTAAGTTCAGAAAGGAACTCCAGTCATCTCTGAAACATTACAAGCACCAACTAGGAGCGCTTGACCCCAAAGCCTCCTCCCTCATATTTACCTCCTGCCTGGAGGGCACCCTGGCCTCGGCTGAAGGGCCCATCTCCACTCGCAAAAACCTGCTCCCCTGGTGGGACCAGGAACTCAGTCTCCTCAGAGACGACAAGAATAGGCTAGCCAGAGAATACCGGCGCATCCCCCGCCTCTCGGCTCTCAAAGCCCAAGCTGCCCAGGATCTGTCCAGAGCCCGCAGCCGCTTCCACGGTCACTTCGAAGCTGCCCGCAAAAGGTACCTCGAACAGCTCATCAGGGATACCCCCCCCGATAAAGTCCACAACCTAGCGGGATGGGGCCTAGGCAACAGAGCCTACCCCTCCCCCCCCTCCAAAAAGACGGAAGGACAGCCACGTCACCAGCCGAGAAAGCTGAAATGTTTCGAGAAGCGTTCTTCCCCCCCCAAGGAAACGACCTCGCCGAACCTCCTATTACCGACGAATTCATCCGCCCCAAACGAGAATTCATCCCTGTTACAAGAGCAGAAATCAAAGCGGCCATCTTCGGTCCCTCACCAAAGAAAGCCCCAGGACGCTCCGGCATCGGCTACCAGGCTCTCCGCGAAGCCTGGTCGGTCGCCGAGGACTGGATCGTCCTGATCATTAAGTCATCCATCGAATCAGGGGTCATCCCAGATGACTGGAAACTAGCCCTGGTCGCCATCATCCAGAAACCTGGAAAGCCGGACTATTCAAACCCTCGGGCCTACCGCCCCATTGCCCTTCTCGAGTGCCTATCCAAGGCAGCCGAAAGAGTCATCGCCAATCGCCTCGCCTACGACGCCGAGGATCTCGGCCTGGTCCTCGCCCAATACGGGGGCCATCAAGGCCGCTCCACATCCAACGCCCTCGCCCGTGCCCGCTACATCATCGCACGAGAAAGAGCCAAGCAGCGGTACTGCACCCTGCTTAAATTTGATTTCAAAGGATTCTTCGACTCCGTACCCAAGAACAGGCTCATACACGTTCTCACGTCCCTAGGATTCGACGACATCACTGTTGGTTGGATTCAGAACTTCCTCTCCGACCGAAAAGGAAGCATCAAGGTAGACGGGCACGTCTCCCAACCCGGCCCCACCTCAGGGCTCCCCCAAGGCTCCCCCTTGAGCCCAGTCCTCGCCGTACTGTACACCATGGCCTTTGAATCTCGCCTCAAAGAAGCCTACCCCAACCTCTACAACCGGGCCTCGAAGATGCAGGACTTCATCCTGTACATCGACGACGGCCTCGTTATATTATCTTCTATCCACACTTGCCACCCAAACGTGTCAGCCGCTGAAGATATTATCGCCACAATTTCGGATATCGCCTCCGAATTTGGGCTTGCCCTCGACCCTACAAAATCCGAGATGTGTCATCTGATGCGACCCCCTCGCCTCGCCCCCCCCCCACCCCGTCGGCGGAATCGGGTATCACCTTAGTCACCGACCTCACCTGGCTCAGGGTCACCTTTTCCTACGACCCTGCTATGAAGGAGCACTTCAAGCGGGTCTGCCGAAAGGCATCCAACGCCCTCCATAACGTCACCCTTCTGACAAAGCGAAACGGCCAAAAGGCTGAATCAGCCATTAGACTCTACGAATCAATGGTCCGCCCCATCTTCACATATGGCTCGCAAGCCTGGTGGGAGGGCCAAAAGAGCATCTCAGACAGACTCAACGTCCTCCAAAATAAATTTCTTCGACTCATCATAGGGTGCTACAAAACCACCCGACTCGCATTCCTCCACATGTTTACCGGCATCCCCCGCGTGGAAGACTGGCTGAACTACTTATCTCACAAGTACGTCACCCAGAAAACAAACATGCATTACATGCACCCACTCCGGTCCCTCCTGCCCAAGGCGCTGGGACGCCCCCTCAGAGGCCCCCCCGTCATCCAGGAAATAGCGGCGGCCATCCTCGAACTACCCGCCGAAAACCCCGGGTACTCCGACTTCCTCCACTCTAGGGTCCCCCCGTGGGAGCCCCCAACCATGAACGAGTCATCCCTCACCCTGGTTGAATTCAACGAAGAACACACGTACAGAACGTTTCACGCGTTCATATCGGACTGCCAAGAAAGGGATATCGCCCCCCTCTCCTTCGAACTATGCCCATCCCCCGACATGGACGAAGACAAAGGTCTCCTTCTCATAGGAATCTTCGTCAAACAAACCTTCTCCATCGACGTTCTCGCCCAAATAACAATCCACGGACAGAAGGCGTCGCAAGGCATTATAGCTGCGGGCGCCGCCCTCAATTTCCTCTCATCCCCCCGATTCACTCTCCACCGCTTCACAACCTATGGAGTCTTCTGCACCAATCGCCTCCTGGCCTCTTGTCTTGTGTGCCATCCTAGCCGTCGCATTCTCCCTTCTCCTCCACGAGCATATGCGTACACTGTCCAACGTGCGACCCTCAAGGTTATCCACGTCACCGCCTGCCGACGTCCCCTTCATCGCCTTCGGCCACTTCAAGCGTTCCGCAAGTCCCGACTTGCCCCTCAAGCGGTCCCAATCACCGCCGTCACTGCTCCAGTTCTGGCCCCCACCCTCGCGTAGCGCCATACTGACGCCAAAGGGAGAATGCTCCTCGCCACCTCCTTTTTCGCCAACAACACCCCGCCTGGTCACAACGCCGATCACTTTGGTGCGGTACTACGAGTGGTGCGGTACTACGAGTCGGATGGACCGCCATGCGCCCCCGCCGACTTCATCTCCCTATCCCACTCCGCCTTCCCGCAAGGGAGTTCGGTTACGCAGCACGCGTCTTCTCCGGACACTGCGTCGCCCCCGCCTACCTCAGCTCCGCCATCTTCGCCGATCAGGATTGGTTCAGCCCAGCCTGTGAGTGCGGCGACCCTCACGGCTCGTCCGCTCACATCGTATTCGACTGCCCCCTCCGGCACATCTGGGCACCAGGGTACATGCCCCCCCTCAGCAATCGTACCTTCGTCCAGGACTTCGACCACTACTTCCCGGGCCTCTACCGCTCCCGCCTCTTCACATGGAGGTGGTACGCAGACCGCTGTCTCAGGACCCCTGGTGTGGCTCCCCCATGGGTTTAATTGGCGCCGTGTCCCCACGACGCCTGAATACCAGCCCCTCCGCGATGCACTCGCTCTCTACGCCCTCCATCACGAAGAGATCCTGCCGTCCGTCCTCGCCTTCGAACTAGAACGGACTCTCCCCGTCTCGATGCCGTACTACCCCGTCTCCATGGCATACCTCGACTACCGTCGCCTACGCCAGGCATACTTCAATTCCAACGCTGTCCTCGGTCCAGAGCACTTCTTGCGTCGCTACCTCGCCTCTCACGAAGTCCAGTATGTCCCCAACCTCGGCTCCCGCCAAGAAGGCCGCCACCCAGTTGTATATGTACCCCCACATTTCATCTGAGGCATCGCCCTTTTGACCGCTCCCATGCCATCATCACAAAGGGGATAGTCGTCGCCCACCAGAGCGTCTTGACCCCCGTGGACTTAATAGCTAGCTTTTTCTTAGTTAGTTAGGCCTATGTTTGGCAGTTTCCCTTCGTAAAATACTCATGACCGTCTTCTTCTTTTTCTTCAAAACTTTTACATAACGGGGCCTTGATCATTAGTTATCTAGAATGTTTACTTAGGTAGTTTCATGCTGTCAATAGTATTACATTCCCCCTTAAAAAAAAAAAAAGATCCTCCAAGTCCCCTCAGTCTTCTCAGCACACTCATCTTCTCCTCCACCGAGCGGTCCAAGAGAAATCCACTGCACTACAGTAAGTAGTCTATTGTAAATACATCTTGCGATAGTATCAAGTAATCAAATATATCGGTTATAACTTTA
>KL198142.1:35336-52751 GCA_000697705.1 Botryobasidium botryosum FD-172 SS1
AGGGGGGAAATGTAATACTATTGACGGCATGAAACTACCTAAGTAAACATTCTAGATAACTAATGATCAAGGCCCCGTTATGTAAAAATTTGAAAGGAAGAAGACGGTCGTGAGAGGAAAAATTTTTCTAAGGGGAAGTGCCAAACATAGGCCTAACTAACTAAGAAAAAGCTAGCTATTAAGTCCACGGGGGTCAAGACGCTCTGGGAGGCGACGACTATCCCCTTTGTGATGACGGCGATGGGAGCAGTCAGAAAGATGCGGAAGCCTCAGATGAAATGTGGGGGTACATAAACGACTGGGCGGCGATTTTGTTGGCGGGAGCCGAGCTCGGGGACATATTGTACTTCGTGCGAGGCGAGGTAGCGACGGAGGAAGTGTTCTGGGCCGAGGACGGCGTTGGAGTTGAAGTAAGCTTGGCGAAGGCGACGGTAGTCGAGATACGCCATGGAAACCGGGTAGTAGGGGGTCGACGCTGGGAGAGTCCGCTCTAGCTCGAAGGCGAGGACGGACGGCAGGATCTCTTCGTGATGAAGGGCGTAGAGAGCAAGCGCATCATGGAGAGACTGGTATTCAGGCGTGGTGGGAACCCAACGCCAGTTAAACCCATGGGGGAGCCACACCAGGGGTCCCGAGACAGCTGTCTGCGTACCACCTCCAGGTAAAGAGGTGGGAGCGGAACAGTCCTGGGAAGTAGTGGTCGAAGTCCTGGACGAAGGTACGATTGCCGAGGGGGGGCACGTACCCTGGTGCCCAGATGTGCCGGAGGGGGCAGTCGAATACGATGTGAGCGGACGAGCCGTGAGGGTCGCTGCACTCACAGGCGGGGCTGAACCAGTCCTGGTCGGCAAAGATGGCGGAGCCAAGGTAGGCGGGGGCGACGCAGTGTCTGGAGAAGACGCGTGCTGCGTAGCTGAACTCCCTTGCGGGAAGGCGGAGTGGGATAGGGAGATGTAGTCGGCGGGGGCGCATGGTGGTCCAGCCGACTCGTAGTACAGCGCCGAACTGATCGGCGTTGTGGCCTGGAGGGGTGTTGTTGGCGAAAAAGGATGTGGCAAGGAGCATTCGTCCTTTGGCGTCAGTATGGCGCCACGTGAGGGTGGGGGCCAGAATTGGAGCAGAGACGGCGGTGACTGGGACCGCTTGGGGAGCAAGTCTGGACTTGCGGAATGCTTGAAGTGGCCGAAGGCGACGAAGGGGGTGTCGGCCGGCGGTGACGTGGATGACCTTGAGGGTGGCACGTTGGACGGTGTACGCATATGCACGAGGAGGAGAAGGCAAAATGCGACGGCTAGGATGGCGAACCAGACAGGAAGCCAGGAGGCGGTTGGTGCAGAAGACTCCATAGGTAGTGAATCGGTGGAGAGTGAATCGGGGGGATGAGAGGAAATTGAGGGCGGCACCCGCAGCTATAACGCCTTGCGACGCCTTCTGTCCGTGTATCGTTATTTGGGCAAGAACGTCGATGGAGAATGTTTGTTTGACAAAGATTCCTATTAGAAGGAGGCCTCTGTCTTCGTTCATATCAGGGGACGGGCATAGTTCGAAGGAGAGGGGCGCGATATCCCTGTCTTGGCAATCCGTGATGAAAGTGTGGAAGGTTCGGTACGGATGATCTTCGTTGAATTCTACCAGGGTGAGTGATGACTCGTTCATGGTAGGAGGTTCCCACAGGGGGACCCTTGAGTGGAGGAACTCTGAATAGCCGGGGTTTTCGGCTGGTAGTTCAAGCACGGCCGCCGCTATCTCTTGCAGGACAGGGGGGCCTCTGAGTGGTCGTTCCAGGGCCTCGCTTAGGAGGGGCCGGAGAGGGTGCATGTAGTGCATGTTGGTTTTCTGGGTGACGTACTTGTGGGAGAGGTAGTTCAGCCAGTCCTCTACACGCGGGATGCCGGTGAACATGTGGGGGAGAGCAAGCCGGGTGGTTTTGTAGCACCCTATGATTAGTCGGAGGAACTTGTTCTGGAGAACGTTGAGCCTGTCTGAAATGCTCTTCTGTCCCTCCCACCAGGCTTGGGAACCGTATGTGAAGATGGGGCGGACAGTAGATTCGTATAGTCTGATGGCTGACTCAGCCTTCAGGCTGTTCTGTTTTGTCAGGAGGGTGACGTTGTGGAGGGCGTTGGAAGCCTTTTGACAGACTCGTTTGAAGTGGTTTTTCATGGCCGGGTCGTACGAGAAGGTGACCCCAAGCCAGGTGAGGTCGGTGACTAGGGTAATGCCTGACTCTGCCGAGGGAGCAGGTGGGGCAAGACGAGGGGGCCGCATTAGGTGGCACATCTCGGATTTGGTAGGGTCAAGGGCGAGTCCGAATTCGGAGGCGATATCCGAAATTGCGGCGATGATGTCTTCTGCTGCCGACATGTTAGGGTGGCACATGTGGATGGAGGAGAGTATTACCAAGCCGTCGTCAATATACAGGATGAAATCCTGCATCTTCGAGGCCCGGTTGTAAAGGTTGGGATAGGCTTCTTTGAGGCGGGATTCAAAGGCCATTGTGTACAAGACGGCTAGGACGGGACTTAGGGGGGAACCCTGTGGGAGTCCAGACGTTGGCCCTGGTTGGGAGATGTGGCCGTCTACTTTGATGCTTCCTTTGCGGTCAGTGAGGAAGTTTTGGATCCAGCCGACGGTTGTGTCGTCGAATCCGAGAGAAGTGAGTACGTGGATTAGGCCATTATTGGGGACGGAGTCGAAGAACCCCTTAAAGTCGAATTTTAGCAGGGTACAGTACCTCTGCTTGGCTTTCTCCCGGGCTATGATGTAGCGGGCTCGGGCGAGAGCGTCTGAGGTTGAGCGACCTTGATGGCCCCCGTATTGGGCAAGGACCAGGCCGAGCTCTTCTGCCTCATGGGCCAGACGGTTGGCAATGACCCTTTCAGCTGCCTTGGATAAGCATTCGAGAAGGGCAATGGGGCGATATGCCCTAGGGTTGGAATAGTCTGGTTTTCCAGGTTTCTGGATGATGGCGACCAGAGCTAGTTTCCAGTCATCCGGGATGATACCGGATTCAATGGATGATTTGATGATGAGAACGATCCAGTCTTCGGCAACCGACCAGGCCTCCCTAAGGGCCTGATAGCCGACGCCGGATCGTCCAGGGGCTTTCTTCGGGGATGGGCCGAAGATTGCTGCTTTAATTTCCGCTCTTGTGACCGGGATGAATTCTCGTTTTGGGCGGATGAACTCATCTGTGATGGGAAGCTTGGCGAGGTCATTCCCTTGGGGGGGGAAGAATGCGTTGCGGAACATTTCTGCTTTTTCCGCCGGAGAGGTAGCAGTGACCCCGTCTTTGTGAAGAGGGGGTGAGGGGTAGGCCCTGTTTCCCAGGCCCCACCCCGCTAGGTTGTGGACTTTGTCAGGGGGAGTGTCCCTGATTAGTTGTTCGAGGTACCTCTTGCGGGCGGCTTCGAAGTGTCCGTGGAAACGGCTGCGGGCCCTGGATAGGTCCTGAGCAGCCTGGGCTTTAAGGGCAGAGAGCCGAGGGATGCAGCGGTATTCTCGGGCTAGCCTGTTTTTGTCGTCTCTGAGGAGACTGAGTTCCTGGTCCCACCATGGGAGCGGGTTTTTACGAGTGGGGACGGGGCCTTCGGCCGAAGCGAGGGCCCCTTCCAGGCATGTGGTAAAGATGAGGGAGGAGGCTTTTGGGTCAAGGGCTCCTAGTTGGTGTTTGTAGTGTTTGAGGGACGACTGCAGTTCTTTCCTGAACTTAGTCCAATCAGTTCGTCCTTTGCGGGGGCGGGCCGACGGTTTACGGGAGTTGCCACATTTGAAACGCGGGTGTAGGGTGATCGTTGTTCCTAAGTGGTCTGCTGTTTGCTCGAGTTGGTTGTGGGACCACTCGGCAGTCCAGTTGTAGAGGAGGCCGCTGTTGACCATGGAGAGGTCGAGAACGGAGTCTTTTTGCCCAGGCTGGGCGATGTGGGTGGGGATTGAGGGGTCGTTGAGGAGGTGGAGACCTTCATCATCGGCCCAGTCACTGATCCGGTTACCCGGGACGTGTGATTTTGTATAATTTATGTCCCACGAGGAGTGGCGGGCATTCATGTCCCCTGTGATCACGGTGTCTGAGATGGGGACGTCCCAGTTGGTGAGCTTAGAGAGGACCGACTCAGGGTTTGTTGGTTCGGTTGGGGGGCGGTATACCCCCACAACCGCTAGTCTGCGGCCGTGTGCCGAGAAGTGTGCGTGGATGATCCCAGGCGAGTTAAACGTGGGGTGGATCATGATCCCGTGGTCAGGGAGAAGCGATTTATTAACGAATATGGTGACCCTGGGGGAGGTGTTCGCTGGTAGGGGGTTAAGGGGCAGGGCGAGATCCCAGCCTCGGACTTTGACAGTCCCTTTCTTATTTCCGCCGATGTTGTGCCATGGGAGTTCTGAGACTACCATGATGTGATGGGTGTCCGATGCCAAATCCAAGATGAGTTGTAAGCCTGTACGGGATGTCTGAACGTTGACCGTCCCGATTCCAACGACCATCCTTAGGGAGAACCGTGGGGAGGAAGATCGTGCAATTGTTTGGGAGGGGGAGTGGGGGGGACCACTTCGTTGGGTCGTCATTGGGGCCGATGACCGGGAGTTTGTTGTACAGGCACCAGGCCCTGAATTTCTTCACGAGCTCGATGTCCTTGTACTGGGAGATGTCCCTCTGGGGGTGACCTGGCACACCCTGGGGGATGGACCGGATGAAGTCGGCCGCCACCTTGGCTGGGGAGTCAGGGGCTGCCTTCTTTGGCTGATGAGGGCTGCCCTTCTTTTTAGGGGGTTGGGCGGCTTTCTGGATTAGGCGCTCGATACACGCTTTATCCCAGGCGGGGTGATTGCCTCCGCAGTTGGGGCACGTTTTCATGGCGTGCTCGCAGGCTTTGCCTCTCTCCACGCAGCCCTGGAAGGAGCATGGGGTTGGCCGTAGCAGCCGCGTATGACTGGGCCTGGGAGGGGAGGGCGCTAGGTGCTTTGGGTGCTGTAGTGCCTGAGGGGGGGACCTCGGAAGTGCTCTGGGGGGCCGGAGGCCCCCCCTTGCCTTTGTTGGCGGGGGTGTTCTGGTTCTTCTTTTGGCCCGTCTTGGGGAGGGGGCCAGTGGATGATTGCCCTTGTTTGGGGATCATCGGGGGGGACGGGGCGTTTTTGAGGGACGCCAGGACCTGGGCCAGCGTGTTTTCGATGGCCGTGAGGCGAGCGGGAGTGGGGTCCTCTGGCCTTTTGCCAGAGGGGATGTCTCCAAAGATCCTGTCGATCCCACTCTCTCCGGGGGAATCGTTATTTGGGGGCATAGGATGAGTGGAGGACCAGACGTCTACGGCCTCCGTTTCAATGGCAGTGATGATGTCTCCGAACTCTGGGTGGTTGCGGAGAAGGGAGAGCAGGGCTGCGAGGCCTGCCTCTTTGGCAATGATGAGGATGGCCCCGAGGAGGGACCTAATGAGAGCCTCCCGGAAGGGGGCTCCTCTGTCTTCGGCTGCGGCGCTGGCAAGGCTGGGGATACCCCGAATGGCTTTTTCGAAGTATGCTTGGTCTCGCTCAGCGCGGGGGGGAGGGGGGAATACAGCGGGGAGACGGATGGTCTCTTCCTGACTGTCGGGGACAGTCTCATCGTCCTCCGGGGCGGGACGGGCGTATGGGCTCGGGGACGGGGTGCGGTGTCCCAGGCGGGACGACGAACGGATGGGTCCTGAAGACCCACCACGGTCGGGGTAACCTGGGCGAGGATTTTGCATAAAGTGGTCGATGAAGAGCGCTTGTTAGGCGATGAGCTCGAGTATCACAAGTGCACTCCACTGTCTAGGACAGTGCCAGCAAGGCCTGGGGAGTGTGTATCACTGAGTGAACTGGAGGGGGAGGATGTGACTTTTGGACTGCTCAGAGGTCCGCCTTTTATACCCCAATTGTATGTCCTTGTTTACATATCTAGAGACATCTAGAGTATGCTAGAATCATAGCAGGATGGCTGAGGAACACTATTAAGGTAGTGTCTTGCGATCCATGCCTCAGAGTTTATGCTACTCTCCTATGAGTTTCTAGAAGACTCTCTAGATTATTCTAGAAGTTCTAGAGGTTTCTAGAATATGCTACTCCTTTCTGCCCCTATGTATCTAATCTATGTACATGAGAAATTATGCTCTTGGACAAGCATATATACATGTGGTGTTGAGTCGAGATGCAGCCAATAGCTTTTAGGGGTTCAGGGGTCCTTCCCCTTACAGAACCCTTACAAAAGGCCCAGAAGAGATTACACAACATTAACCTCCTCACGCACCATAACAAGCTGAAACCTGAATCAGCGATTCGTCTTTACGAATCAATAGCCAGACCCACCTTCACCTACGGCTGCCAAGCCTGGTGGAGTGGCCAGTCAGCGATCGGCTCACAGCTCAACATCGTTCAGAACAAATACCTCCACCGCATCACCAGATGCTACTCAGACACCAGGGTTTCCCTATTACAAAACTTCACCAGGATCCCCCCCGTTGAAAACTGGCTGAACTACCTCACCGATAAGTACGTCACCCAGAAGACCAACTCTCACTTCCTGCACCCCCTCTGGCCCCTTTTAGACAGGGCATTGGAAAAACCTCTCGCTGGCAAGCCAGTCTTACAGCTAGCTGCCGCCGCTCAATTGGACCTCCCCACAGAAGCCATTCCTGAGCTCCACCCCGCATTCTCACACATGATGCACGTACGGGTTCCCCCCTGGGCCCCTTTGCACCATAACAAGTCCCTCATCTTCCGGGAAACCTTCTCTTATGAGAAACCTTATCAACACGTGCACTCCTACATCAAGGATTGCAGCTGAGCTGACATTGCCCCGTTGGTGGCCGAACTCACCCCTTTTACCGGCAAAGAAGTCGATGATGACATGGCCTACCTCAAGGTGGGCATCATTGTCAAACAAACTTTCTCCATTCGCCCCCTCACCTGTATAGAGATCACAGGCCAGCAGGCATCTCAACCAGTCATTGCAGCTGGTTCCTTCCTCAACCTCCTCGACGACCCCGACTTCGAACTCCATCGCTTCCCACACTATGGACTCCTCGTTTCAAACCTCCTACTGGCAAATTGTATCGGCATGCTTCCTAGCCGTCGTATCCTCCCATCTCCTCCTTGTGCTTATGCATACATGGAGCAACACCTTTCTCACAAATCGGTCTTCATCACCTCAATCACTAAACCCCCCTCAGCAACAGGCGCCTGCTCCCACCCTGCCCATGCCCTCCGCCCACTCAAAGCATTCTGGCGCCTTGGTCTGCTGGAGTTCCCCACTTGCCACATGGCACCTATACTTGCCCCCACCCTCACCTGGCGTCACACCAACACCAAAGGAAGAGCAATACTCTCCTTCGCTTGCTCACTCGACCCCATCCCACTCTCCCACACCTCCCATGCGTTCGGCTCTCGCCTCAAAGTCATGCATGTGGGAGTGCGGCCTAGAAGGATCCTCCTCCCTCCCTGCCAGGCAATTCACCTTTGCCTGCAGGGTCTTCTCTGGACACTGCCCCAGTCCAGCCTACTACCATTGCCTCCACCCTGAGCTCTTCCCCCTCGAGTGCCCGTGCGGCTACCCTATCTGTGACTCTGCTCGCATCGCCCTTGATTGCCCCCTCCAGGCCGAATGGACGACTCACCCCCTCCCCGTTGGCCCCCCATCGTCAAGTTCTTGCACCTTCTGCGATGACTTCTCCCACTGGCTCCCCCACCTCTAGCAATCCCGCCTCCTCACCTGGAGATGGGTTGCTGAGCATATACTCAGCGCACCTGGTGCTCCTCCCATATGGCTTTGAATGGGCTACTGTACCCAATATCCCTGCCACCCTCACACTCCGGGAAGCTATCGCCTTCTATGCCTTCGACAAACGTGTACTTCCCTTTGCTGAACTCAGGCCACTCCTCCAGCAACTCCCCAACTTTCTCCGCACCGGCTCTAGTCCGGTTGCTGCCTCCCTCTCCCTGTTTCCCAGGGCATGGAAGTCTGACTCCTCCTTGACCCTCTCTCTCCCTTTCCTCCTTTTTTAAAACATCCCATAAAAAAGATGCACACTGGGGATAGTTGTTGCCCTCCATAGCAACTGGACCCCCTCCTCCCTCTCCCTCTCCTTCCCTTCTCTCCATAGTTAGTTAGCCTGGGGGTTGTGCATTTTTTGCTTCTACTATCTGTACTTAGAATCCTCCTTTCCCTTCTCTCCTCATTTCAAATCACTCAAGGGCCTTGGTCACCGTTACCTATGTAGTCTTTTGTATCACTTACTTAGTTCACTGAGTTCGTCCGGCAATACTACACCCTTTATTCCAAAAAAAAAAAGAAAGGGGTCCTTCCCCTTATATCTTAATCGTCGCTTCTGAGTGTTCAAGCTGTTTAAGCCTTGTGCTCTAAGCTATCCTATTATAGGCAGTATCTACTATACTCCTATAATCTAGTCTAGAACATTCTGGATACTTCTGCACTTCTATGATATAATGCTTGGTTCATATTATCTATATAATTATAATATTATTGATATAACTCTTGACTGATGTTATGTATTAAATATTATATTCCAACAGTAAAGGCACATTGGGGCATGTTGTCAAGGCAAGATTTGATATGCTGTAAAGGCAATATGGGGTGTGGGATAAAATTCAGGTGTGTGCTGCACATTTAGGAGGCATGTTGTAAAGGAAAGTCTTGGTGCCATGGCAGCTGCAATGTGGTGAAATCCCTTGTGCCTTTACAACATGAGCAAACTGAAAATGGCACACAGGGGGGCCTAAAAACACCACATTTTCTGTGCTGAAAATGCCTAAAAATACTTTGATTTTGGGGCTCAGATTACTAGGAGAAAGGCAACATAAATCACTTCTGTATTAAAGTGCACTTGGAGCACCATAGAGGTCCTTGTCTAAATGTCTGGCAAAGGGGTGTGATTTGGGAGGGGGGGCAATGTCATTAGAGAGGTTGAGTTTGGTGGTGATGAGGGTGTGGTCCGCAAAGGGGACCGCCTTGCCAATAGTACAGGTGGGCCGAAAGGTGGCCGAAAAGAGCGGGTTGGTGACCACGAGGTTGATGCAGGTGGGTTGTATGCCCCTGACCCTGGAGTAGAAGGTTGGTTGGTGCCTGGGGTTGATAATAGAGAGATGATTCTGGTCGATCCAGGATCTGACTTTAGTTCTGGCAGAGGTGCCTCTCGCGCAGCTGTGGGTTGCCCATAATCTGTGGTGGGCATTAAAATCTCCTACAATGAGGGTGGCAATGTCCAGGACATCAGTGTCCTTGAGGGTGTCTATCATGGTTCCGTGTAGGCCAGCGGGCCAGTAGGTGTTGAACAGGCGGAAAGTCCTATTTTCCAGGTGTACATCGATGGCTTGAGCATCTGGCAAGTTTAAGATGTCTGAATGCAAGCGATAATATGCTGGATTGGTGATAGATTTGTTAACAAAAGTAGTTACACGTGGTCTAGAGTAGGACCCCAGAAAGCCCTAGGAAATGTTATATGCTAGATCTCCTAATTTTGGGAAAAAATTCTGGATGTTATATGCCGGAGAGTCTAAAAACAGTGCAATTTTGAGCAGAGGTATGAGGACTAATATGGGCAAAAATGTCTATGTCTTATGCTAGAAAGTCTAAAATGCTTGGAAATGGGGGGAAAAACCCCAAAAAAACAAAAAAAGGGTAGTCTGGAGCAATGTCTGATCTCAAAACTCTGAAAATTTGGACAAAAAATTGACAATGTCTGAGGACTAATTTTCAAAAATTGGCTAATGTTACATGCCCCTGAGCCGAAATTTGGGTTTATTTGGTGCCGATTTTTTCCATTTTTGGATCGGACATATATTAGGGCTTTCAGGGGTCCTTCTAGAGTCCCAGTATTTGGCATGGCGGAATGGGGATAGACAATGACCCAGTCGGGGTGGGAGGTTGTGACGAATTGGCCACTAGATGTTGAGAACCAGGCAGGCTCTTGTACAAGTAAGATGTGAAAATGAAGAGAAGTAGAGAGAAGGAAAGTTGCAGCATCTTGTGAGCAGGTGACGTTGGCTTGCCCAATGAGGAGGCGGGCCGTATTAAACATTGGGTCGTGCAGCCCCTAACCTTTGGGCAACGTTGGCGTTGATTTGCACTTTCACGCATTGGTAGTTGAAGGCGCAGTGGCCTCCACGGCAGTTGACGTACAATTTTGCTTTGTGTGCGCAGGGGGTGCCCCACAGGTTGCAGGTCTTGCAGAAGTGACCTTGTTTGTTGTGCTCAATCAATGCACAAATGCCGCACACTCTGGTGGTGGCGTTGCAGGATGATTGCCAATGCCCTAGGCGCCAGCACTTGGTGCACTGGACTGGGTGGGTGGTGGATTGTTTGTAGACAACTGTGCTGTATCATGAGCCGTTCATGACACATTTGTGAGAGCCATTGACTCCTGCAATGAATTGGTCTCTTGCTTCCTTCGTGATGAAGTTCATGAGCAGCCTGACCATGAGCTGGTTGGGGTGGGTGGCTAGGCGCTCCTGGGACTGCATGAGGCAGTGGTTGCCCACCAGAGTGGTAGGGTCGACCCTGTTGTCAGGGCTCGTGACGATTTGGGCTACAAGTTCGGCCACTGTGTACTGATCTCCCTGCGTGCTGTGGCAGAGGGAGATGTCACGGACTGTTGCTCCGTACAGTTCGCCCAGGTAGAGGGCGTGGATTTAAAGGGACACTGAACATGGTGTTGAGGATGGGGCAGGACTCCACTCAGATGGTAGTGAGGGAGATCCCGGTTTGCAGGGTGAGGATGATGTTTCTGTTCCTGGACCAGGTTACGGAGGTGATGCGAGCCTCGATGCCAGAGGCCTAGGTGCTGGTGTTGAACCTGTCGACAACAGCGGTTCCGTGGGTTTGGAGGGCTATGCGGCCCAGTGGTTTGAAGGTGGCCTTGTCAGTGGCCGTTTTGTTGGATCCCTTCCTCGTGATGAGGGGGGAGACTTTCTTGGGGGTTGGGTTGGGGGCACAAGTGGGAGTGGAGGCCACAGCAAGTGCATAGGTTATGGCCGGTAGGGCCTGGCTGGGTCACCATGAGTTGTTCATGCAGTGTATGGCTGCAGCATGAACTGTGGCAGGGAGGGGGGGATGGGGGGGCGCCGCCTTGGCGAGAGCGGGGGCGGGGCGGGATATTGGGAGCTGGGAGGAGCTGTGGGGCGCAGGTGGCCAGGATGGCCATGGAATCTGGGTCGTCTAGGAGATCATCAATGATGCGGGTGTGGGGGACAATGTAGTTGTATAGCTTGATGATGGACACAATGGTGTCCTCTGGGATATCTTCAGATCAGGGGTGATACTCCCCCAGGAAGAAGGCCAATGTTGCTGCCGTCAGGGCAGTGGCATTTTGGTTTGCTGCATCCGGATGGACTGAGAGTGCGTTTTCAGGTTGTTCCAAATATTGGTCAACAAAGGAGGCAGAGTAATTGACATGTCCCCCATATCCATTCCCTGGGGTGCTGGGGCTGCAGTGTTGGCCATGTTGTTTGAGAGGTGGCGGATGGTACAGTGATATTGACCCCATGCGTGAGCAGTTTCTGAGTTGTTTGCTTTGATGGCGTGGTATGCACACTGGCAAGTGAGGGTGGCGAGTTCTGGTAGGTTCTCTTGGCTGGGATGGGGGTGGGAGTAAGTGTGATCAAGGATGTTGTGGTCAGAGAAGGACTGAAGGTCCACAAGTTGGAGTTTAGCAGCATCAAAGAGACAATGGTGGTGTTGGATTATGTGGTCGACAATGTCTGAGGTGTGGTCGGTGCAAAGTGTTGTGCAGCAGTCGCATGGGCAGTCAGGGTCTGGGATTCTGCGAAAGCCTGGGTGGTGTCAGGACTTCGTCCTGAGCATCTCCGCATTCCGTAGAATGGCTCCGCACTCATTCCGTTCCCATTCATTCATTCCATCCCCATTCCTATTTCCATTCCGTTTCCCTTCCATCTCCGCCTATGCGGAACTCATAGGAGTACATGTATATACTGAGGACTTCTTCCCTCTTCACCGGATTGATCCCCGAGGCTCTCCTCGTGGTTCCCTTCCTTTTCCGTACCTTCCATTTAGTCTCCGTGTATATATACATTGCGCGTGAGGACTCCATTTCCTCACGCTACAAAGCGCCTTTCCACTATTCCCTGGTCCGCAGTGTGATTATCTCTACGTCCTTGTACGCTTGGGCCACTGGAGATCCTCCGCGCTGCTCGCCTTGGTTCCCACACACTCCGCGTCGCTCTCCGTCGGCGTCCTCCTGTTTCCATTGCTGGCCCTTGGCCTCTGTTGTCGACTCCTGACAGGTGGCTGCAGGAGTCACAGAGGATAGGGCAGAAGAAGGCAATTCTGTTGATAGTGACATAGGTTGGTTGGCCGGTGATGTGGTGGACGGCCTGAGGGGGGGCACTGGGGCTGTGGAGGCAGGGGAGGATATCTGGTTAGGGAGAGGGTTGTTGATCTGATAGGGCACAACATGAGTGTAGGGGGTGAGGCATGATGGGCGAGCGTGGGGACAGTGACAAAGGTGGCAAGGGGTGGCGACACGGTTGAAGGGTGCAAAAGGCACTCCTGACGATAACGAGTAGCAGTACTGTGCAGTCCAACTGCCTGACAACCAGTGACGGCAATCAGGGGGGATTCACTGAGGAGAGTGAGATGATGGTGGTAGGAAAGGAGGGGGGAGGAGTGGATGGATTCCCCTCTTGCTTTTTTTTTTTTTTGTAACACATGTATTGGGGTAGCTCCGAAGCCTAAGGCTTATGTGAGCGACTACGCAAGAAGTGTAGCCTACATGACTTATGACATAGAAGAAACGGAGACGAGAAGAAAGAGAGAGGCTAATCTATAATGCTAAGGACAGGAAGATCAGCGATAGCCAGCACTGGGGTGACTGGCCCGAGAACTTTGCCAAAACAGCGAGTGAAAGCGTGGGTGGCCTTGAGCCACTTGAGGAATCTGGGGAGGTTCTCTTTGAACAGAGCCCTGGCGTCAATGTTGCCATCCTCATCTTCGAGGAGGTAGTGGAGAGGTGCCGTCAGTGGGCAGTGCAAGATTACGTGGACGACCGTCTGTACGTTGATCGTCCCACAGGGGCATGCAATCAGAGTGTTGGACTCGTCAATGTGCATTTTGAGGTAGAAGGATCCCACTTTGCAGTGTCCTGAGGCTATGCAAGCGAGCAGGGCGGTTTCCCGCGCAGGTCGCCTGAGGTTGATGAAAGGTAGGTATACTGTGTCTGCTGGATCATGGAGTAGTTGGAAAGTGCGGAACAGGTGGTCCGCTGGGATGTGTTCCTCGAGGTCTTCAGCGAAGGCCTGGATGACAGTTTGTTTGAGGTGTCTGGTCATGACGTGTTTCGAGGGGCAGTGGTGTACGAATGAGGCGGGCACGTGGGTGGGGGGCCGATAGTAGAAAGCCGACTTGAGGTGGTGCAGGGTGTGGAACTTGTTTATCACAAAGATATGGAACGTGCATGGGGCCGACAAGATACATCTGCTTGCCATTTTGTGGAGGTGGGAGGAGTAAACTGTTCTCCTGTTTGGGTTGACTAGGCCATCTATGACAGCTCTGTTGGCGATTACCAGAGCAACATCTGGGGTGAGGAGGTGGGCCGGCATGTTTGCCAGGGCGTCCATGAGGGTGAGGTTGGCAGCATGTGCGTGTTCCCCTATGGAATGTTCGGGGAGTTGGGTAGTGAACACCGCGGGGGTGTATGGGGAGTTGGGTGCATCAGCAAATTCCATTTTCTCTGACAGCCCTGAATTCAGAGGTTTCCAGAGAGTTCCAGAGATAAACATATGTGCCACTTTGCTCATGATTGTAATTATATACATCCATTTATACCCCCTCAAAATATGCCTATTAAGGATATAATCAAGCCTAATTAAGAGATAGTACCTGATATGTGCCCCATGTAAGCTAAAGTATCAGTCCTGCATTTGCTCTGGAAATCTCTGGAAGCTCTGAGGCTCTGAAAGCTCTGGAAACCAATGTGGATCCAAGTGGCTCTCTGAAAAAAGGTACATCTCTGAACTCTGAAGGCTCTGATGGCTCTGAAACCTTCTGACAGTACTGTGTCAGAGCTTTCCAGCAATTTTCAGAAAATTTGCATCTTGCTGATGTGGGAAACCTGGGGAAGATTTTTAGGTGGGAGTGTCGGTGATTGATGCCGATGAAGAGGACTGGGGTGCCTGTGAGGGCCACCACTTCTAGCAGAGGGATGAGGTAGTTCTCCACCACAAAGGGGGGAGGATGCTTGATGTCATCCACGATCCAAGATTGGGGATGCTGGGTAGGGATCCATGGGGGGATGATGGAGGGGGTAGGCAGCTGGTTGTGCCAGGCGTAAGTTGCTGCACATTCAATGACGGTTGGCATGAGGTGGGGGGGGTTAGTCATGGCTTTGAACATCCTCTGCCGGGTGGGGTGGGAGGAGAAGTAGTACGGAATCCTGGATATGTATAGTTCAACGACCAGGTTCAGATGGGAGTCAAGCAGGGGGACACCTGCTAAAGTGTGTACAACCCAGGAGTGAGTTGTCTTGAACGTGCCTAAGCATTGGCCTAGGGCTTTGTGTTGGAACGAGTTAAGTTTCATGCCAATGGTTTTCTGATCCCTGCTGTTGCTCCACCAGGTTGGGGCGGAGTAGGTGAGGATAGGGCGGATGGCTCCAAGATAGAAGCGTAAGGCTGCGGCAGCAGAGATGCCTCCTGAGAGCTTCTTGATGACATATAAAGGTACCATGTTGTGGTTGGCTTTCTCAATGGAGTTGGTGACGTGGGTGTCGAAGGTGAGTTTCTGGTCGTAGTTGACGCCAAGCCAGTGCATGACGTCCACGGTGGTTACACCAGTGATGACTGGTGCGGGGTTGTGTTTCTTGTCCTCAAAGAGGAACATGAGTTCGGTTTTGCTGGGGTTGATAGCGATCCCAAAGGTATCAGCCCAGGTGTTAAGGGTGGCGAGGAGGCGGGGGATGAACTGCTTCAAAGGCCCCCAGCAGTGTTTGGTGTACATGATAAGAAGGCTGTCATCGACGTACATGAGAAGTTCTTCCAGGTAGGCATGGGGGATCCTAAGCCTGGTGAGGTAGTGGCAAACAAACTCCTTAAGGTCACTTGTGAAGATGATGGAGAGGGAGGGGGAGAGCAGGGAACCTTGGGGGATCCCATCTTCTATTTCGAATTCATCAGAGACGATGCCATTGAGTTGGAAAGTTGTGCACATTCCGTTAAGATAGGCAGCTATCCAGAGAACAAGGTCTCTGGGGAAGCCCTTATGGTGTAGGTGCTCAATAAGGTGTGCCCAGGGGATGGAGTTGAAGAAGCCCTTGATGTCAAACTTCAGCAGAGTGATTTCCTTGCAGTTGACAAGTTGATATGAGTTGGGGTCTGGGGGGATCTCCCTGAGTTTGGAAATGATGTGCATGATGTTCACCGAAGCGTCCACAGTGGAGCGTCCCTGTATGCAGGCCATCTAGTTGCTGCTGAGGTTGAATTTGAGTAGGTGGTACGCGGCGCGTTGTGCAGCCATTCCTTCATGGGTTTTCGAGATGGACTCAAGGAGGGCTATGGGTCTGAAGCTTTTTGGGATGATGTAGGTTGGCTTGCCTGGTTTTTGGATGACCGGGGTGACCGTGGCTTTGGGGGGAAGGGGGTGGGTGGCCGTTGATTTGCAGTCATTTGCGAGGCGGAGTTGGAGGTGCTTTGTCTGTTCCCAGGCTAGGTGGAGGATGTTGAAGCCGATACCGGAGGGGCCGGGGGCTTTGCAGGTGGAAGGTCCGAAGACCTGCTTGTGGAGTTTGTGCATGGTGTAAGTCATGTTTGGGGCTGTCGGGATCTGGGGAATCCAGTCCGAGTATGGGGCGGGGGCGATGTTATCTCTGGTGAAGAATGCCCTGTGGAAGATTTTAGCCTTCTCCAGGGGGTCTGGTACCGGATCTCCTGTTAAGGGATCCGAGAGTGGAGGTGAGGGGAGTTTGTGATTGCCTTTTCCCCAGCCTTTGAGCGACCACACAGTGGTCTCAGTGATGTTCTCCAAGATGTTGTTGAAGTACAGGCGTTTAGAGTCGTGAATGGCATACTCCAGTTTTCGTTGGATAAAGGTGTGAGAGTGGTGG
Source organism: Botryobasidium botryosum FD-172 SS1 (assembly GCA_000697705.1). Taxonomy (NCBI): domain Eukaryota; kingdom Fungi; phylum Basidiomycota; class Agaricomycetes; order Cantharellales; family Botryobasidiaceae; genus Botryobasidium; species Botryobasidium botryosum. The sequence goes on from KL198142.1 coordinate 51,416, forward strand.
AGTTGTTCCAGGTCAGGTTAGTGTTGCCGAAGTTTGGTTTGGTTTGGTTTTGACCTTTTTTTTCTGAACCACGAACCGAACTTCTGGTTCGGTTCGGAAATTTCCCTGAACCAAACCGAAACCAAATGAAACCAATCACTCGGTTTGGTTCAGGTTTGGTTTTGGTTCCAAGCAGCTTTGAACTGCATATTATATCAATATTCAATATTTTACAAAAGCAATCTTCTAAGCTCACCATTTGGTATTAATATTGCACTCTCAAATGAGCGCTGTGTTCCCAGTGGCTCGGAAACAGCTGAGTGTGAGGCCGGAAGCAGCCAGTATAAGTGCTCTGGAGTTCTCGGATGCAAAACAGGACTTCTGTGGAACAACCACCACGTTGGAATTGCAATTTTTTTGATTACATAAGCAGACCACGAGCGAAATATGTGAATTACTACACGAATACTGCACAATGGAAAAATCGTATCAGTACATCTTGTGCGAATTTTCAAGGAGAACAAAATACTATTAGAACACGACACGTGTTTCCCTATGCGTTAGCCTGAACGGCGAAGATTACTGTACACAATCAGCTTTGCGGCTATGCTAAGGTCACCATGTTGTCCATCATGGATTTTCTCGCCCGATTTCTCCACAACCGCAAGTTTATTTTTCGAGTTTTAACCACCATTTTACTCCCATGATCCTATACTTTAAAACTGCTGATTCACTTTTTTTTATTTCCAAGTGCCACGGTGATGCTATCGCGCGCACGCTCAAATTCGCAAATTCTGTGGCTGTGTTAATGCTATCAATCTATGTGCACGTATGGATTCTCTCGCTTGATTTCTCCACCATGGCAAGTTTATTTTTCGATTTTAACCACCATGTTGTTCTCAATATCATGTACTTTAAAACTGCTGATTCAGTTTTTCTATTTCCATGTGCTGTGGTGGTGCAATAGGACCCCCGAAAGCCCTAATATATGTCCGATCCAAAAATGGAAAAAATCGGCACCAAATAAAGCCAAATTTCGGCTCAGGGGCATATAACATTAGCCAATTTTTGAAAATTAGTCCTTGGACATTGTCAATTTTTTGTGCAAATTTTCGGAGTTTTGGGATCGGACATTGCTCCAGACTACCCTTTTTTTGCTTTTCTGGGATTTTTTCCCCCATTTCCAAGCATTTTAGACTTTCCGGCATAAGACATAGTCATTTTTTCCCAAATTAGTCCTCAGACCTCTGCCCAAAATTGCACCATTTTTAGAATTTCCAGCATGAGACATTTGAAATTTTTCCCTAAAATTAGGAGATCTAGCATATAACATTTCCTAGGGCTTTCCAGGGTCCTA
>KL198143.1:0-53092 GCA_000697705.1 Botryobasidium botryosum FD-172 SS1
CATTAGTCACTTCATAGCATTTGTCACTACTGATCATGTGACTTATTCTTTGTCATCCTTGAGATTATCTTATCACTTATCTTATCTTAATCTAATCTCTAATCTAATCTCTTGTTACATAATATAGTTGGATTGTAAAGTGTAAAGTAATTAATCGCAATACCAGGGAATAGTGGAAAGGCGCTTTGTAGCGTGAGGAAATGGAGTCCTCACGCGCAATGTATATATACACGGAGACTAAATGGAAGGTACGGAAAAGGAAGGGAACCACGAGGAGAGCCCCGGGGATCAATCCGGTGAAGAGGGAAGAAGTCCTAAGTGAGTACATGTAATCCTATGAGTTCCGCATAGGCGGAGATGGAAAGGAAACGGAATGGAAATAGGAACGGAATGAGTCCGGAGTCATTCTACGGAATGCGGAGATGTTCAGGATGAAGTCCTGACACAACCACAGCAATGCATGTTCTCGGGTTTTACTGTATGTTGTCCGTCATGGATTCTCTCGCCCGATTTCTCCATGACCGCGGGTTTATTTTTCGAGTTTTAACCACTATTTTACTCCCATGATCCCATACTTTAAAACTGCTGATTCACTTTTTCTATTTCCCCATTGTGTGGTGGTGAAATGATGTGAACACTTGAGCACGCAAAAATTGTGGCTGTGCCAATGCTATCAATCTATGTGTGCGTACGGATTCTCTCACTCAATCTCTCCACAACGACAAGATTATTTTTTGATTTTCAACCACCATGTTGCTCTCAAGGCCTTGTGCTTTAAAACTGCTGATTCAATTTTTCTGTTTCCATGTGCTGTGGTGGTGCAATTGAGCTCACGCTCGAATCTGCAAATTCTGTGGCTGTGTTAATCATGCCAGTCCCTGTGCGCATACAGATTCTCTTGCGCGATTTCTCCCCCATGGCAAGGTTATTTTTCATGTTTAAACCACCATTCTGTTCCTATCATTCTGTAATTTAAAACCGCTGATTTAATTTTTTAATTGCATGTCTTGTGGTGACGCAGTTGAGCCTACGCTTGAGACACCAAAAATTGTGGCTATGCTGATCAGTTTTGGTTCCGAACCATTCGAGGAACGGTTCGGCAAAATTGAAATTGCTGAAACCGCGAACCGAACCGTCAGTTCGGTTTGGGTAAATGGCCAAACCAGAACCGAAACCGAGGTTCAGTTTCGGTTCCGAACCGAGTTTGGATTGGTTTGGAACCAAACTTCACCAACACTAGTGCCAACTCACTCCCAGGCAGAAAAGGCCCAAACTCGGGGAGATTACTCACAGACATAGAACTCAGTCTGAGGTGACTGTGCGCCAACTTGCTCCCAGACAACAAGGGCCCATACTTGGGGAGAAAACTTGTGGACAAAATCAGTCCAGTGCATGTATATGCAGATTTGCTCCCAAGCACCTTGTGCTCAACATCAGGGAGGGGGTTTCGCAGACAATGCGGTCCGTGGCATCTCTCAGCCATTTGCAGAAAATGCAGTCCCATGTGCATGCACATAATCTTGCCTTGAGGGCTTCCTGTATCCTTGGGAAGTATTGCCAGGATGCTTGAATGGGTGGTGTCATCCCGCGCGTTGGTGGCAGTGTCAAGGGCCGGAGCAGGGCCTGAAGTATATACTCTACCACAGTGAATAGACATGTCTTATCAGTTATGAAGCTTCGGTTTTAAAGAGAGGAGAGAAAGGAAAGAAAAAAAAATTCAAGGAAAATTTGTTGAAGTTTTTGAAGGTTGATCAGGCCGCAGAGTCTTCAACGTTGCTGGCGATGATGAGAGAGATAGAGAACAAGAGTTTTTGGGTTGACAAGTCAAAAAAGTGTGAGGATGTCAACGACACTACGAGCCCGGAATCCGTTGATATATACCATCGGATCATGTGATAAACATAGTTTCTGTAATTGAAAATCAATGCTTTTCTGAGATTTGAACAGGGATTGCATTGCCTCTCTGGAAACATTGAACCTGTCCGAATCATTGCTTTTTTGCCAGTTGCATGCCAGCGTTTTGTACATTGAAAATGCAATGCCGGTCCATGTATTCTTGCCCACTGAAAGCGAGGTTCCATTTTAGCCCTTGGGTACTCAGGTCACCTAATCGCGCACTTTGGTTTAAATAATCAATATTGAAATGTATATACTAATGCTAGCTATATACATGTGTACGGTACTTCAAAAAATCACACCTAACCCTAAATTACCCATAAGTACTCTGAGCGTGGGGGAGGCAGGAGTGATTGGGCGCGAGAGGGTTGTCTGGAGCGTAGTAAAACGCATAGTCAGTCGTATGGTCTTGGTATTTGAGGGGTATCGCCTTGGTACATTTTGTTATCTAGTGAACTTTAGAGGTGTTGGGAGCACGGGCGAGGGTGAGGGCGACGGCGACGGCGACAGCAAAGAGGGGGAGAAGATGGTGGTAGGACGTGCGGGGGTGACACAAGTGGCTGCTGCGCACGCAGTGTTATATCGCTTCGGTTGGGGTCCCAGCCAGGCTGTGCTGGAGACCGCTCCTGCCCGGTGCTCGATTTGGGCTTACAAGGAGGGCGCGTGATCTTGAAATCATGATTTTGGCTTGAAGTGCGGTTTGCCTTTTCGTGCGAGTTTGCCTCACCAAGTCAGAAAAATACAATGCCTTTTTTCTGGTTCAAACTAATGCAATTGAGGCGCTGGAGTATCAATACCAGGTGTTTGTAGTTAGATGCATTCGATTCATGCGTTGAAGGTTTCAATATGCTTGTGACGTTGAACGGGACGTTACCACTTTAACGTCACATCAGCTGAAACATGAAAAATAATGCTAAATCCTCTAAACATCATACGACGCCGGGTCCGCAGTGCGAGTTGTTGACGAGCTTCAGTTAACCCTTTGCGATCCGTAGTTAACTGGTCAGAGTCGTCTTGTTTCGAAAGGGGGGTCCCGGGGCCGATCCGTTACATTTAGCCAGGCCAGGATGAAAAAATTCCATGTGTACATACTTGAAACAAGGGACTACATTTTTATCACAAGTATTTCCAACCTCCAAGGAGTCGATAAACGTGGGTCCACCGAGCGGCTGTGAGCCGACTTGCTCGGACGTTTGTCAGCTTGCAAATGAGCGCCGAGCAAAGGTTAGTTGATCACTCGTAATCAGTGATGGGCAAACCCGGCATCGCACGGTGCGAGGCCATTTCACGTGACTTGGCACTCGACCCCGGCACCTGGCCTGTGCCAGGTGCCACCTTGGAAATCAAGCTGACGAAGCGACCTAATTAAGCAATAAGGACACGCATATCAACAACTAATGATTAGTCATCCTTGTCGTGTACGTCGCCTCGCGCTCGCCGTCCTTTGCCTCACCAATAAAGCTCTGGTGCATGTCAATAGACGGTTGTGGGGTGTCTTGAGCCTACCCGCGATAGGTTGGCACCGGCTTGTTAAATCACAAGATGCCAATGCTACTAAATATGTGGATGATATTCTCGCATCCTCAGACGTACCAGGCATGCATCTGCCCGAATACATTCTAGTGCCCCCACAAAGGCATCATGCTTGTCTTCCTTGCGGATTTCGGCTGCAGCGCAATCCAAACACCAGCATATAAGATAAATCTGACGTGACTCGGTGTTTTTTTCATAGAAAAAATGAGCCCTTGACCCCTGGAGACATGGCGGTCGCTCAGCAAAAAGAAGGCGGTCCATACGGCACGATGATTATGCGTGGTAGATATTGAGAGAGATAGCTAAATTCAGCATCCCAGCAGTTGCCAGTGGTGCTCCAATGCTAAGGATGCTCAGATATCATAGCTCATGTGCTCTTGAACTCATAGGTTTTTCAAGGAGACAGCGCCGGAGGCTTGAGGGCTACTGGTTATTGAGCTCTGGCGTGGAATTGTCATCAGATTCACATTTAGTTAAGAAACGATGAGCGGAGTACAAGGACTCCCGTGTCACCAGGGCTCCTTATGTAATCATATAACTGCACGAGCCACCTGGCACTCGGGCGAGGCGAAGTAGGACCCCGGAATACCCCTGTGGAGCCTGCATCCAAAAAAGGACGAAAAGACCTCCGAAGGTCTCAGGATTTTCCAGGACTTTTGCAGCGGGGGTCCGATTTCTACCTACCCTTGGTGGGGGGTAGGTATTGGGAGAAATCGAGGGATTGGCGAGTTATGTTTAATTTTTTTGGAGTAAATTTATTTGTACCTCTCATCTTGCCAATGTTTCTATGCACCCATGTCTGACTTTCATGTTGCCTGAGGATCATGACTTTCTCCGTCCCCAGCGATGTATCATCCCGACACGGCCACCACCCGAGGCCATCGCGACCCATATACCCGTCACCAGGGTCCAATACAACTCGATTTGGACAAAAGTCCGTCGCCAGCGAGGTCCGAGGAGCGCTAGACTGTACTCCTAATGCCAATTTAGTCCGAGATCCCGACAAAAGAAGGCAAAAAGTAACAAAAATTGCTAGTCGCCAGCGATGTCTGATCCAGGGGACACATGAGTTGGCAAAAATTGTTCGTCGCCAGCAAAGTTCGAGTCGCAGCAGTCGGAGGCGGGGTCCGAGTTCTCAGCCACAAGTCTCATCAAAATGGATCTCCGAGTTTACGGGGTCCAATATAAAGTCACTTTGGGGAAATTTGCCCCCATCCCAAAATAGGACGGAAAGGTCGTTTTTTGGCATGTTTGAGGTAAATTCATGGAAAATGGCCTCAATTTCAGAAAAATCTATGCGTACGAAAAGACCTCATTTTGGATGAAGGCTCTACATGAGTATTCCAGGGTCCTGGCGAAGTGCCAGGGCCAGTGCCACTTACGTAAGGTGCCAAATGGCACTGGCCCGGCACCAAAATGCCAGTGCCTGCACATCACTGCTCGTAATGACGTGCTGACTACAACGCACATCTTATATAGCTCGCCGATGCGCGCCTTTCTCAGCAGCATCTTCCCAGCAGCCTCCAACCTCGCTCGGTCCACCATGTCGCACGCAGCCTCCCCTCCCCCGCCCACCGTTCCAAGCGCCATCCAGAGCCGCCAGGCCCTCGCCGGCCAACCTTCCGGCCAAGGTACTTACACCGCCTCCATTGTGATACTTCAAGTCTACCTTTGTTGAATCATCTCCTCTGTTTTCTAGTGGAGGTTGCCACCTTTGCCTCTGGCTGCTTTTGGGGCACCGAACACATCTTTGTCAAGCACTTCTCTGGCGCGGGCGGTCTTGTCAAGTCCACCGTGGGCTACACGGGCGGGCGTGGTGATTCGCAGAACCCTTCGTACAAAGAGGTATGCTCGGGCGCCACAGACCATGCAGAGGCGGTCAAGCTCGAGTTCGATCCTGCGCTGGTCGGATATGCTGAGCTCGTTGGTGAGTGATCTTGGTTCGCGGGGGTAGTGGGATGTACACTGAAATGCCGCATCATATGTAGAGTTCTTTTATCGCACCCACGATCCCACAACTCTTAACCGTCAAGGTGGCGATCGCGGCACACGTGAGTTTCTTATAATTTTCGATCTCTTCGCGTTTCGCTCACATGTCGTATGCACTACATAGAATATCGCTCGGCAATCTTCACTCACACACCCGAGCAATTAGAGATTGCGAACCGCGTGACTGCCGAGGTCCAGAAGGCGCACTTTGACGACAAGGGTCAGAAAATTGTTACTCGTATCGAAGCTGCCGGGCCCTGGTGGGATGCTGAGACGTGCGTAGTATTGCTCACTATCCCGGATCGATTCGGAGTACCAGCTGACCCGCGCTTTCCCTACAATCAAGCTACCACCAACTGTACCTGTTTAACAACCCTGATGGGTACCAATGCCCCACCCATCGACTCCACTGGTGAACAGGTAGATCTGCACTGTAAATGTGTACTTACGAAGTCTTGATCTGATTTGAATGAGCAACTATTCTCCAAAATTGACCTGCGCGTATGCGAACTGGATCCTTTACCGACTATCCGAGGGGGATCGTAGAACCGACGGGGCACACAAAGACTCAAGCTGGAACTTGGCGACCGCGTGTCTTACGTTCCAGGGCTTGCTGTATCAGGATCGCTGGGACATCGACGGCATTTATCGAAAGTACACGCGCACCAGCCACATCCAGCCGAAGCCTCTCAAAACAGTCAAGCTCCAGAGGGTACTTCATATACATGCTATGGGGCGTCCGATCGCGAGGGGAGGTGGCACCGGCACAAGTTCCCAGCAATTTTCTCGGTCTACAAGAAATCATAGGAACCATCGATGGCATCATCTCGCCACCCACATAGTCACACGAGCACCCCACCCCTCGTGACCGCGTCCCTCGTCTTCCATGAAAAAAGCCTTTCAATCTGCGAGCAATTCGAAGACGCCCGGAGACCACTGAGGATTCAGGAGAAGCCTGAAGAGGCTCGAGCATCCCTGTACAGATATCTCGAGGCTCGGCAGGACCCTCTTGGGACCTGGGTGTGTGGCACGCATAGTACTTCGCAATACACGCTTTTTTCTTCAGTTCCAGGTCCGCCTCTTATAATTCATATTGGATTCATATTCGATGAGGGTTCATTTCATTAGGATTGCCGTATCATGAGCAATTTTGCGCTCCGCCTGCCGTCAAGGATCGAGATTCGAGGTTCAACGTACGGTGTGCATACTTAATGATATGCATACTTTGGATACTCACCCGTACTGTCGTTCTCAGAGCTGAGGTCGGAGGACGTATTCAATAATTCTGCCTCCTACTCGGGTGCTGGGATATTGCGTGCAAAGACGTGCTGCACACACGGCCCTGAAAAACAGTGGCCGATACATAGCGTTCAACTTCAGTCTGAATCCGATTCAGAGGCCCGGTAAGTGCATCAGGCGGATGGGGCCCCGCACCGCGCCCGGCAAACAGTTTCAATGATATACATATAAATGTTCAATTGGGATCGGAAGATTACTTCAGTAGGCGGAGTGCCGATGAGAATACTGAATGCATAGAAGAGAAGCCACGATACAGCAACCGAGGATCCGCTCTTGGTCTCGTATCTGGTATTTCAAAATTCCACCGGGCCCTGGACTTCAACTGTCAAGGTTCCCGCTCACTACAATCTCGCACTGCTCCGAGCGACAGGGCAAAAGAGGCTTTGCGATGAAATAAAATGAATGCCACCGCATAAATACATCTATATGTACTCACAAGCAAGGAGCGGTGGCACCGGAGAAAGATTACCCAAACACTCTCAACCCAGCCAAATTCAATGCTCCCACTGCCAGACCCTCTGCCTCGACGCGCGACTCGTGCCCAGCCCCACCGGCTATCGAGCCCGATCCCATTGCAACCCCACCGACGCCTCCATCGATATCGATATCGATGTCAACATTATTGCCGGGATGGCTGATGTTAGGATCAAGGTTGGTGGTGTCGTGCGCGACGCTGTTCTCGTGATGCCCAAACCCTTTGCCCAGGAGCGATGCAAAGAGCTCGTCGATCTGCTCTTCGTGCCATGCCCCGGAGCGTACCGGCACAGGGACCATGAAGTTTTGCAATTTTTCGTGCACTTCATAGCTGGAAAAGTATGCAAAAAAAAGTATGTTGGTTGGGGTTCAAATGGGCGGGAAAAAAATGGTGAACAGGTCGGTGAGCGGCGTACCGTAGTTTCCGCCCTTTGCTGGCTTTGGTGTCGACGGCTTTCTTGACCTTGTGTTGCTTTCGCGTAACCCAATCTTCCACGCCTAGCCAAAGCAAAAAAAAAAAGTGAATACAGCCAAGAAAAGTGTTTTTGTCAAGAGGCGCACCATCTTTGCCCGAGCGACTATCAATAACGTCGCGCAAGAGCTGCTGATATAAATCCGTATCGTCGAATATCTCCGCATCACCCTCCTCAACACCACCTTTCTTCCCCGCACCCTCAGTACCGCCGTCATGTGTATTCACTCCAAATACCTCGCCAATCCTACACCCGCCCGCCCGCCGCACTCTTGTCCTCCCCACGACCTTTCCTCGTCCGCCCTCTCCCTCGCCCATAGCCTCCTCCACAAGCTCCACGGCGCTCTTGGCACCCTCCCGCGCGCGCCCTTGGCTAAACGCACGCGTCTTGGCAGGTAATAGCGCCGATGGCGCTACGGAGTTAATCTTGAGCGACCATTTGTGCAGCGTCGTGAGGACGTGTGGGTGGTACGCCTCTTCGAGCGCCACAAATGCGTGTGTAGCGTCCTTGAGCTGGGATCTTTGGGAGTCGAGGGTGGACGAAGATGGCGAGGGGGAGGTTTTTCGTTTTTTGCGGGGAGGGAGGGTAAGGGCTTCGTTGGATGTTAAGAGTGCCTAGTGGGATGAGTGTATATAAACGTGTAAGTTTGTTATGAGAAGAATTTGTGTAAAAGTGAGACGAAACCTCTTGGAGATCAAATAAGTTGTCTGACAGACTGAGAGCCTCTTCAAGGAGGCGGGAGGCGGCTTTTGCACAGTCAGGATGATCGAGGTAGGCAGAGATTTTCGTGGGCTGCCAAGAGAGGATGGGTTACGTCCACAAGTCTATGTGGCACGAGTAGCAAAGTGGGACGTACGGCGGGTAGGCGATTTGCAGCTGTAACGCTTTTTTGAAGCCGGATGCGCGCGTCAAGGAGGGTGTCCCATAAACTCTGGAGGCAAGGTGAGCTGAAAGGAGTGGGAGGATGAACTAAACGCGTACTAGTTGTCGTGCGACTGCCTGTCCTTTTAGCCTGTCCTCGTCGCGTGTGCGTTTGAGAGTAGAGGTAAGCTCCGAGGTCTGCATAAGCGGGGGTGCGGGTTTCGAAGGCGCCGGCTCTTCTTCTTCGTCGTCTTCATCATCTTCATCATCGCTAGGCTCCGAGTGAAAAGAATCCTCCGAGTGAGATTCGTGGTCAGAGGCATCGTCGAATTGCTCGTCTTCGTCGTCCTCTTCTTCGTCATCGTCAAAGATTTGGTTGCGTGAGGACTTGACGCCCTCGTACTTTGGGTCAGCTACGCTGTCGTGGAGTTTGCGAATGGCAGACGGGCTGCAGGGAAGGTAGCAGAGTGAGCAACGCGCCGTAGAAGAAAAGAGAGACAGCGTACCCGACGTCGACGTAGTGGGATCTGGCGGCCTGGAGATCTTGCTCGTCGCCCGAGTCTAGTGGCGCGCCATCTTCTGGATCGAAATCTGTGACGACATGGCGTGAGATGGAGATCTGGATGAGCAATTTTTGAGAGCAGACCGAGGGGCGGCGCGTCCTGGAGCTGCGCAATCTGTTCTGCGAGTGTGAGCCGTGTGCCCATGGCGCGATTCAAGAAAACCGGGAGACAATGATTTTTTTTCGCGAAAAGGGCACGTGATGGGATCTGATGGAAAATGAAAATCGATGCAGCAGGAAAAACGGAGATTACGGAATAAATGAGAAAATTTGGGCTGTCTCCCCCCCACCACCAGTGGCCTTGCGGGCACTCCTTTCGCCTTTTCTCGCCCACCCTCCGAATCCATGCCCTGCTCTCCGCCAGCATGCCAAAGACCCAGAGTAACCGCCCTCCCGCTCTCTCCCCGTTTTTCCCGCTGCTGACCCCCGCTCAGCTCGTCCAAAGCAGGCCGCTCATCTACCGCCTCCTCATTCCTATACCCTGAGCCCCCTCGACGCAAACGACGACGACGACGACATCTGCCCCGTCTGCGAGAGCGAGTGCACCTGCGCGGGCTCGGCGCCCAGCGCCCCCGCCCCCGTTCCGCCCTCTGTCGCGAACCCCTTCAAAATTCGCCTCACCCTCACCGCCCAGCCGGGCGCGCCCCCCGACCCCCCGCCAAAAAAACGCGGCCGCCCCTCCAAAAGTAATGTACACGCGCGCGAATCAGCCGCCGCCTCTGTTCGCGCTAAACACGCTTCCAAAAGCACCCTCCCTCTCCCACGCAAGCCCTCCCTCCCGACCGCCAAGAAGAATCGACATCCACCGCTTAAAAAAATCCCTGAGCGTCCCACACCTCGCCCGCGAAAGCAGCCCGTCGCGCCCTTAATATATGTCCCCTCCTCCGATGAAAACGACGAGGACGACGCCGGCAACTCTACCGATCTCTCCACCCCTGGCCGCTTCCCTACCTTTGTCTCCGCCTCCGTCCTCGACTCCTCTTCCTCGGACGACTCCGACCAAGATTCATCCTCCGATACCTCCTCAGATTCATCCTCCCTTTCTTCTCTTGACAGCGACTCCATTGCCGACGAAGAGGAACAGCTCATCGTTGCGGAAGCAGAGCGCGATCGCGATCGTGCCCGCGTCAAACGCGAGCTCCTCGAAGGCACCCCAGATGGCGGACAAGGTAACGGCCACGGCCGCCGCAACTGGGACGAGATGAACTGGGGCAGGCGCGCGCGCCGGAAAGCGAGCAGCGTCGCCGACTCGGACGCCTCCCTCGACATCTCCGACGACGATTCCGACGATGAAGATTCCCAAAGCACAGATGACGACGCCGATGCCGAAGACGACGAAGCGGAGGATGAGGCTGATGCGGATGCGGACGCAGAGGGGGTCTCCCGCGGAGCGGAATTCGTCATGGCGTGGTCTTCTTCCGAGGAGGACTACGATGCCGAATTCTTCTTCGCCAACCTCTCTGATTCATCCTTTGCGTTCTCATCGGATGACGAGGGGGGCACTCACCATGCCCACCGTGTCCGCACTCCGCACTCTGCCGCCACCAAATCAAACTCTAGCGTCGGTCTCAAGGACGAAGATGCGTCTTCCGATCTGGACGAGCTCTCTCTCACCGAAGCTGCCCACGCAGGCCTCTTACCTCGCCGGCGCAGCGGCCGTCGCGCACGTGGATCTGCGCGTCTCCCACTCGTGATCACAGAAGACTGGGATGGTGAGCTCGTCTTCACCACCGGCCTTAAAGACGGCGAAGGTGTCCTCGATCGCGACTTTGAGGCCGCCGTCATTCGCACCGAGGAGGACGCTATCATTGCCCTCGGCGGCGGGGACACTTCCAATCAATCAGACACCACCGACTCGGAAAACGGTGGTGATGACGATGAGGACGACGAGGACGAGGAAGACGAGGAGATGGATTTTTATTGCGAGTCGGACGGGGATACGACTGCCGAGGAGTACATCCTCAATGCGCCGCCCCGCTCACCTGTGGGCACAAACGCGCCGTTTGTGTTTAGGTTCCCAGCTCCTAGGCAGCAGTCTGTCGATCCGAGGTCGACGGTGAGTAGCCCGGGCGTGAGTCCCCACTCGTCGTTCTATCATCCTGCGGGCGCAGGTGTGATCCTAGGAGGTGGGGACGCTACTTCCACCGTAGACGGCTCGTCACCTCGCCCCGCTGATATCCTCGCGGGTGCGGGACGAAGCCTGGAATTTCTCTTTGGTGCCGCGCCTCCTTCACCGATTACTGAAGAAGCGTCAGAAGTCGGTGGGGAGAGCGTTGGCACCAGCGTCCAGTTCTGTGCGCCTCCGATGGGGTGCTTCATCCCCGAAGAGCCGCGCAGTGCAGGAAAAGTTGTCAAGACGTTCGTGGTGGACGGATCCCCTGGTGTCATCATCCCGTCCCCTTATGCTCATCTGAAAAGAAAGTGGGACGGGCCCAAGAGAAGGGGTGTCAGTGTGAGTCCTTTCTCCCTGCCTTTGTATCATCCTTTTTTGGGGACGTGCGATGTGTAGCTGTACTTATTCACGATCGCTGTCGACGATGGATCTCGTTGAATTTTATAGAGCGACGCGTCTCCACACGATGTAAAGCGATTTAGAAGATCGTCACTATCTCGGCTTTCGTACGTCCACAGCCGCCGTCAATCTGGCGCGTCCATCTCCGATTCATCTCCGGACGACCCTGCGCCTACGCCCGCGGCCCCCCTCCCGCCTGCACCGCCCGTGGAGCTTCACGACGTACTCGATCCTGCCGTCCTCGATGAGCATCACGGCGAGGAGCATGAGGAGGAGGAAGACGAGGATGGGGATGACTCAGTTTTCGGCTCGTCCCGCCGGCATGTGCAGAGCTGGAATCGATGGGACCGGGTGCCGATGGGGATGTTTAGGAGGTCGAGGACGGCGACTGCGCGGATCGGTGATGATGGGCGGCCGGGGGTGGGTCCAACGGGCGCTGGTGTTGGGGTGGGAGTTGGTGCTGTGGGAGGGGTAGGGCCCGGAGTTGGGGTTGGGGGTCAAAATCATGGTTCGACGCAGACGACGCGCGTCTCGGATGGGTTCTCGTACGGGGGGACCCCGTCGTCTGCGGGGCTGCCGCTGAGGAGTCCATTCTCGCCTGCGCATGCGCAACCCCTCGGATCGATGGTGTGGGATTCCGACGCTGTGGGGGGTGGCATTGGGATTGGTGGAGGGGCTGGTATGGGTGTCGGTGGTGCGTGGGCGGGGAGGAAGCGGAGGGGCCGCTCGAGGAAGCGGAAACGGGTCGATATCTCGCCTGTCATTTTCCCCGTCGCCGAGTCGACTGTTGGGCCGTCTGCTGGGAGCGGAGCCGGAGCAGGTCAAGTGCATAAAGGAAGAGTGGGGAGGATTCCGGATGAGAATGCCGGCGGAGGAGCGGGAGAGGGGATGTTGACCCCCAAGGCGAAGAGGTTCAATTCGACCGGATCTCTGTCGTCGCCGTTTGTTCTGGATAGGAAGAGCGTGGGCGTGTCGGGCGTCGTTCCGCCGCTCAGTCTCGCGCAGTGATCTCCCCTCAAACATTTTGATACCCCATCATCTTTATCTTCGGTCTCCCTATGTCTCGTTCTCCTTCAACTTCGATCACGCCCGTCTTGCATCAGCACTCGGCCCTCGGCCTATGTCAAGCTCGTCTAGGATATGCTTCTCGCACCCCCAGACACAGCGGGCTCAATATCCTCAAGTCTATCATCACATCCAAGTTCCAGCGCCAATCTTGATCCTTTCTATGCTCATTCATTCTTATCTACCATGTTTGCCTGTCTGTGTCTCACAATCTAACCACACTTTATATGACTTCATGAACCCACAAATCTAGCCATCTCCAAGCGTCGACTTCCTCGTCTTCACTTTGGCCCTCGCTCGCGGGTCTTGTTTGCCTTATCACTATGACCTCTCTTTCTCCAAGTCTCTCGCTTCGCGACTTTGTTACTGCCAGGGAGTTTCTAGGCTCTCTTCCTGCAACGTGATTTTGACTCAATTTGATTTTTTTTTTATTTACTCATCTCAACTGTTTTTCGTTCATCCTTTTTATCCAACCACAACTGTTTCCTTGTCGCCTTTTTCCGGGGCGATTTCAAATCGACACCCGTTGTTGTATACCAGTAGTCTCTTTGACGCCGTGGAGGGAATAAAATGATGGGCGCCTTTCTTCCAGCTTTCAAATCTGCAAACTCTCACATAACTACTTGCTGGTATCAACATTTTGGAACTGGCGTACGATTACATCGAAGTGTGGTTAGCAGACAAGCTTATTGCCGAAACAAAGCAGCTCGGGGTTTCCTCATAGACTCTGCAATACCCAAGAACGTCTGCGCGAGCTGGACCTACACGCGGACCAAATGAAGGAGAGTCAGAACTCGAGAATCCCAACATCAGCAGCGGACAAGTCCTTACCGTATCCAAAGCCGGTGTGTATCCACAAGGTGGTCCCTGCTGATCCATTGGCGCAGCTGCTTGGATATCACCTGCGATCTTGGCCATCTTGCGTAGAGATCCGGCGTAGTAATCTTCCCCAAACGACACGGCGTGCAATGACAGTGATTTTCTAAACGGAGTCTCAGCCGCAGATCCCTCTTCCTATGGTGGTGAGATACGGCTTACCCGAGAGACAAGGCACTCCTACATATATCGTATACCTTGTTATCATCAAGGCGAGATTCACCATCACTCAAGAAGATCAGCACAGGAGAGCTGGTCGAACATAGATCGAAATGTCAATGTTGTTTTTGTTGAAGTTGGGCAAAGCGCCGTTCATGCACTCACCGCTCGCTGCTCCAGTGTGTTTGCATAACCGTTTGTGCAAACCGCAGAGCGATCTCGAAATTGGTACCGCCATCTTCCGGTTGGTACAGAAGTGTTCTAAGCAGCTGACTTGGAGAGCTCGTGAAATCGTTGGTGACTTTGATCTGTAAATGGTGTGTATAAATCGATACGGGGTGATTAGATTCATATCCTAGGCTGGCAGACTCACTTCGGCCGAATGGTCGAAAAGAATAATCGAATACGCATCTTTGCGCGTAGCATGAGCGCCAGAGGCTGTCGCGGCGTCTCTCGCCGTCCAAAAACAATCCAAGGCAGAAAGAACGGCACCAAATCGGTTTTTGTTGCCAGAAATGAGGCTGCTGTTCGGCGTGTCGGTTAATGGGAGATGATCAAGACCATACATCATCGACCCAGATCTTAAAACGGGTCAGTTATTGCAAGGACCGAGTCCGAGAGCGACGTACCTGTCGATGGCAAAAATCACATGGTAGGCCTGGCGGAGGAGAGCGGGATCGTTGCAATTGAATTTGTGCCCATCAGTTGAGATATAGCTCCCCGCGGGCATCCTACATTGTACTTCCTTGGGATGAAATAGTGGCAGAATACAAAATGAAGGTTTAGCATTAGCATCAGCCGCTGTGTCGTGCTCAGGTCCTAAAAAGAAAGGTTGTAATTAAGGATATGACGTCGAACCGACAGGATCGGTGAGGCTACCTGGGCACATAGCGTCACTGTACCACGAAGACTAAATTAGAAATGGTGCACTTCGGGACTTTGGGCAGCGTACCATTTGGCGAACTCAGCTTGCTCCTTTGTGGAGTATGGATCTTGGTGTAAAAAATATCATGTTCACTCACTTGCATTGCTTTGTAAGAATTAGACGAACCCTACCTTTGAAGCCTGTACGCAGATTGAGAGTCACAGTTAGATCCTCTCCAGTTCGTCTTTGGCGCGAGCTTACCAGTTCGAGCCCAGAAAAGGCGATGGGTAATCCAGTCTTTTGGTTCATCTGGGTTCGGTCCCATCGCGGCATTGATGTGCTGTACTTCGGGCTGAGAACAGATCCCGGATGAAGAGCGGCAGGGAGAAATGTGGGTGTGTCGCCCCATATCATTGCAGAAAAGTGAACAAAGCATAGGAGCACCTTCCATATAACGTAGTCGTTTCAAGTGCTCAAAGGAGATTAGATTGATCACTCCTACCGGAATCTCCTGTGGCAAATTTGTGGCCTTGAATTTCGAGCGTATCGTCGGGACCATCGACTAACCACGTAGTTTGGGACATTGAGCCATGTCTAGTTTCGTGCTCTAACTGCGAATGATCTTCCGGGGTCATAAACCAGTAAGACTTCAGCCGTATTTCGGAGCATGTGAAAAAGCGGAAACTCGCCTAGGTCAAGTGTACAAAAATACGTGCATGAAGGGCATCTTGCTTCACATTTGTGTGGCACCGTCGGGTCTCCATTGTGCACGTGAGGTCCGACATGCGCGACATCGTCTGGTGGGATAGGTATGACACATGGCAAGCGCTTAGCAATTTGCGTGAACTGTGGATTCATGCAATGGCGGTGAGCAACAGGTTGCTGAGAGTGATCTGGGCTCACTTTGGTGTATCTAAATTGCTCATGTTTTCCGGTGAACGTCGACTCAACAGACTGGGGAGAAGGATCAATGTCACAAATTCCTGGCATTTCGCATAATTCTGAGCACGAGTGCTCTTGTCTTTACAGCCGTCAATTTCCGTGACTCTTTCCGGCTATATTGATCGGATGCCTACCCGCAAAGGTGGACGGAGTCCGACGCAAGCCCGTGAAGGTGATCCCCCTCAGCACACAAATGCTTGCAAAGTTGACACTGAATCGGACAGAGAAGCTTGTTTTTGCAGACATGCTGGGTGTGGGGTACTCCCCTTGAGAAAGGTTAGTGCCTATGACCTGGGGTTGTTGTAGCCATTATGGAATGGCTTACCACTCGGTTTCGCAAAAGCCTCCACAATACAACGGCGTTTGAGGATTGTTAAGATCACATGGTTTGTTGCAAGTATGGTAGCGTGCTGAGCACCGATGTTCTTCTTCCGCATGGTCAGCAGGCTGATCGGTTAAGGAGTAAGGGAAAGGCGACCAGTTATATTGTAAAATCGACGATCATACCTGCGAACATGTTTTCAGGCAGCCCCCTGCTTCTTCCAAAGCGCAAGCTTGACCGCACGAATGCAAGCGCGCATCGCATCTAACCAGGTGTCAAAAGTGAAAAAAGTGTGCCCACTCAGAGAAAATGACACCCACGAATGTCGACCGGCATGCCCAGCACTGTAAACCCGGAGTTGGGTAAATACGCGGTAGGAGGCCGCATAGAATCTGACACTCACGGAAGGCCGCAAACGAGTGACTTTTCCTCGTCATGTTCAAATTCACATTCGTGAACACAGTTATGAGATGTACCACAGTGGTGAAGTCCATCGTGTCTCTTGCCTTGTATACACAGAAAGTTGCAAGTAGCGCAAACGGAGCAGCAGAGTTCAACGCTTGCTTGTAATTCCAAGGTTCCATTCTGAAAAGCGCGGTGTAGATTTCGAATATCGGCGTGGTCTTCGGCGAATCGTGAGATATTTATGGCAAGCCAATCTTGAACGTGCTGAATGCGACGTTGAGTCAAATCTCTAAGGTGTAAAGCCAGCTCTTCGGCCCAGTCTGCATCGGCCATCGTATGGCGCAACGAGCTGTATTCCCATGAGCCTCCAAGTTCCGAAAGACGTTGCGCTTTTAGCTGAGCGTCTTCGTCCGGGAGGATGTCAGGATCACGAATATAGAAAACGAAGTTTGAATCGGTAGATGGGATCACTTTATCCGTGTCCATGTCCTGCCAGTGGGGGCGCAGAATGGGTAGGCGGTATGGCTAACCTGAAATGTACTCCTCACCTTCAATGGCTCTGGTTCTGGGTGGACTGCCATGAGGCCGCGAGAAAGTGCAACAGGAAGAGCTGCTAAGAGTTGCTGGACTCGAAGGGACACAAGATTTTCTAGCAAGTGAAAAATGAGCAAGAAGGATGATGGCTAATGCAAATTGTAAAATGACATACGATCCAAGGAACCCCAATCACAAACCTAAAACAAGGATTTAAGAAAGTTGTGGATAATAGTAAAAGAGAGGTGGGATCAGCCAACCTTGATCTTCGCCATGAGAGTTTTCAGCGTACGCAAAAATACACCTGCGGCACCGTGGCTCGATGGCTGGCGTTCTAGACATCTTCGCAATAGCGCGAAGGTGCTGTAAAATCGAGCAGATTCGATCACGGGCCATGGGATGATATCAAGATTCCCGGCGTGCATCTTGGTAATGAAGTTTTGCTCTTGTTCATCTAGGACTATTTTTTGGAGCTTAAGCTGAAACCTATGGAATAGCTATTAGTTTTGCAATTAGTCATTGCTATTTTCCGCACTCTTTAACTATTTCCTCTTTGTCTGAATCGACCACATCCTAAAAACTCAAATTGAGTAAACGCTCCTAGGTGTATTTCTTGCGATGTACCTTGATGATTATAGCGAGGGTGGACTGAAACAGCGATGGGTTTGCAGCGGGGTCTAACACCGATGAAGAAGATTGAAAGCTCTAGAGGTGTGGTTCGAATGAGTCTAGGGAAATGCCAATACTTAATTTAAGAGCGAAATACAGCAAACAGCCCGGCTATGTCTCGAGAAAGGACAAAGTTATTCCGGAACAATACCTTGAATACCATGTCAGTAGGCGTGGTTTAAATATTTTATATCGACGTTTCACTTACCAGGTTAGAAATAGCTGCATTCAACAAGACGAGGAGGGTATCTTCCTGGGCGCTTCGTTCAATTGAGTGAACTCCTGCACAAAGCACCGCGTAAGCAAATGGAACCCATGTTCCCAGAAGAACGGGGCACCTTCGAAGTCTAGAGCCACGATCAAGGTGTCGCGAGTGGGAGTAAGAGATAACCAAACGCCTGTAAAACGATGCTTAGCTCGAGTCACGAGAAACCCTAATTGATGGCGTGAGAAATGGCTACCTTCGGTGCATCTCATCGCGCTCCCAGCAAACGATGTATCAACGAGGTGGTTTAGAGCGTAACTCTTCCCGACGGATTGTTCGCCTAACGCCTTCATGAGTCAGTATTGAGGAGTAAACACTTGTTTACAAGGTGTATGTACCCATTGATGTAACAACTTTCACCGGCTGAAACCATACTTTTAGTGTAGGAAAGCTTGCTAGTTTGAGCACTTTGCGTACCATTGTTGCCATGTATGACCGAAATATGCTTTCATACCAACCAAGCGAAAGGCTATCAAGCGCCGTCAGCGGCATATGTTGAAGTCAAAAGATCATCGCATACCTTTCCACGATCTTGCCAATATCCGCGCCGAGCAATGAGCGTTCGTATTCGGGTGAGTAAATCCCATCTTTCAGTGGGATAAGTCGATTCGAGCTCGCGATTGCAATATGGATGGGTATCAAACAGAATAGTTCGACAAACCACTCTCCCACTTTGAACACGGAGACATCCGAGTGCAAGCCTTGGTCTTGAATCGATTGCAGTGGACAGGCAGAAACTCGGATGGCATCAAGAAGGCGGTTGGTAGGCTTGCGTTTTGTTCGCTCGAAAGTCCGGACGAGTCCATCAAAATACCTCGAATATTGTTCATGATCCCGGTCCGTGACGAATGCAATTGAGGGTCGGCATCTCCCGGTAGATGTAAGCGTAGCTCGTTTGATAGGCGCGAAAACTGGGAACCGAGTCCAGACGTCTGTATGGCAGTCAATGAGGCAGTTGTTGCGCGTTACTTGGCTTGAGTTGTCGGAGTTGCCCCTGCCGCTCTTGTGCGCGCGGAACGAGAACTCGCTGACCTTTTTCGTGATATCTAAAGCAAAAGACAGGCATTCATGGGTCTCGGGACGAAGACAAAGGAAGTAAACGCAAGATCGGTTGGCGTATGATGTGATAGCGAAGGAGGTGGTGCCAGATATGTTTAAAGAAAATATTATCTCCTTTGGATGAGATCCAAATGACGCCCAATGGAAGGCCCGAAGGGTAAGCTGAGACTCGTGGTGTTCAACTGTGATTAAACAGGAACCATCCGGCGTCGAAAAGAAATCCTTAGGGATATGTTTAAGTATTAAACGAGATGGCCTGTCGTTCACAATGGCAACTTTGATCTAGATATCTCAGCAGTGGACGACGATAGAGGCTTACCTGAATTGCATTGTAACCATGGAATATATGCGGGCAACTCCGGATTCTTCAAGCAGCAGTATTTCCTCGGATCCATTGACAAAACAAGTCTGGCGAATACGGGGCCTCGAGTCACTATACCTCGCGGTAAGGTCTATAGGACTGCCTCGGGCATGGAGTCTGGTGAATGTTTCGTCGAATGCATATATGTGTAGCCTATATTTTGACTGGGAGCGTGCCATTGGATGACTAAATTCGTGTCTAGTGCGGAAAACTTACCTCCGTCGTAGAAAAGATGGAAAGGAGCCCTTTCGACTCATCTACAGAGAACAGGAAATCGCTCCCTACGCGTTCATGCGTGAGTCGGGTCCCAGCATCTTCCCGGCTTAGGGCGTTGTCAATTGATGTGAGATCTTCCAAGTAGATCTTGGATTGTCCCGCTCGAACATCGTCGACGAGTAACAAGCATTTATTCCGACCTAGAAGCTGGATATGACTAATCAAAAAGGGTAAGTAGGAGAAATGTTTGATGGCCTAGCTGTCAAAAGGCAAGCTCACCGGAGAGTCCGTGTTGCAGCTAAGCAAAACTTCCCAGACAAACCCGGTCGTACCACAGGCTGTGGAATATGCTGACTATTGGCAGATAGCTGTTGGGTATCATCTTGTGTGACACTAAACTCGTTAACTGTATATTCAATTTGCGCGGGTACGTCGCGCTCTTCGGAGATATCCAATTTGTATGTCTCCAAGGAGGGCATCGAGAAATAATTCGAGTAGCGAACACGGCCGCCGCGTTTCGAGTCTAGGATGACGCTGTTTATGTGCAATCGATGACTAAAGTGGTCATGGTTAGTAAGGACTGCTGCAGATGATCAATGCAAGGCGAACCGGTAATGAGGCAACGACAACCCTTCCTCCAGCTCCTTTGCCAGTGTTTGAAAAGACTCTTGCTGCAATTGTGCAAGCTCTATCCCCGCTTCCTTGGTGCAATTTTTTAGCTCGTCCTCTCGCTGAATATTGATGAAGCTATCTCGCAGTTTCGGCAGAGTGGACGATATCTTCGCCCTGACATCGGCGTAGAATAGTTCATGCAACCGAGTAACGAGCGCTTCCAGGGCCGGCTGTGTCTCTTGAATTTGGATTAGATCGGTAATGAAGGCAGGGTCGGAGTACTGCTCTGCGTTATACAGTGCAGTCGATATCTTGTCCTTGGTGATTTTTTGTGGATCCAAGGAGGGGATAAGTTTATAGAGCGAGCTCGCAGCGGATTTGACAAAAGAGGTGTTTTGTGATCGACTAGCCCCGGTCAAAGCAGGCAGTAGCTCTTCTTCGGAAAGGATTAGCCGTGCGAGCTCCGAGTCGGGCAGACCCCGGGTCTCTGATTGAGCTTCGGGGGTTTCCATAACACTTCGAATAGCGAGGAAGCGCTGTTTGATCCGTCGGTATGTCTTGTCAGAGATTTTACCCATTTTGGCGTCGCGGCAGGCCCGCATAATTTTATCATTGAGCCTGGGATGCAGCTGAACTATTCGCTCCACGTAATCTTTAGGTGTAAGCAAACGGTGAGTCAATGATAAATCCTTTTGATAATGCTATAAACGACCCGGACCTTTTGTAGCTTCTGCTGTAGGCAGCATGTCTACTGCAACTAAAGCTCCTTCATCCACTCTGAAGATTCGACATCACATGAGCATCCATAATCATGAGGGTAGAAAGGCAATACTCGCGGGTAAAGCTTCAAGACTTCTTGCACAATCGCTCGCTTCAAGTGTCTGTCGAGAGATTCGTCGGGTTTCGAATACGCAATGCGGATTGCGCTTTTGATTTCTTCTGATGCGCGGCTATTTTCACTACGAGCATCTTTATCGCGCTTCTCCCACGCGGCAACTGGTAGAGGACACCTCTTTCCTAAACCATACTGGATTAGGATTTTGATGTCGTCGATTCTCATCCTCTCGCCTAGCAATATACCATGGTTGGTATCCCTACAAGATCCCGTCAGCTGAAAGGGGTCTAGTTTAAGCGAAGGCCAACGCACTCGAGCATCGCTCTCAAAGCCAACTCGCTGAGGGTGAGGTTTTGAGTGCTTGAAATTGTGTTCCTGGGTTTGAACGCGGCAGTAAGAAACCCCGAGCGAGTTTCTCCTGCTAACAGTCGGGGCTGTAGCTCAGGCCGCTCATAATCAACCGGCAACCCATCCGCAACGGTAGGTGCACGGATTTCACGGTTTCCGATCTATATGGAAGACCGCCGCTAGTCTTTCAGAAAATAGTCTGGAGCGACAAGTCAACACAGATGGTACAGACCGTAAATCCAGGCCGGATCTTCACGTCCTCTTGCTGATCTTTGGTTTTCAGTACCTTGAAATTGTAAAGTCGATCGAAGTCCTCCGTGTCCTCTTCTGGATCAAGGTCGTCCAGCCCATCAGACCATACCATTGCCTCGGCATCACTGGGCGATATGAGAGCTAGGAGTTGATCGGTGATTTTACTCAGATATCTGTGGTCCGGAATATTATCCAGTGAGCCTGTGACATGTGAAAAGATGAGCGAACCTTATGAAGGTGACTCGGTTCCTTCTGACAGAAGAAATGGCATCATCGTTCCATGTAGTCTCCTCTGGCCAGAATATGATGTAAGCTGGTTGAGACTGTCCTCCCTCGGGCTCAGAAACAGGTGGCGAGGGGAGTACGGCATACAATCCAGGTCGAAGGACAGGTTGATTGGGCTCGGAAGGGTCTCCTGGGGCAAGAAGGAGGACTCCTCTGGGCAATTTTCTCTCGTTTAGATATATGACGTAAAGCTGAGAGCAAGAGGAGCTTACATTTGTTCATTGATTACTCCTGTTTCTTTGAGCAATTTAACAATTTCGCTCTTGTTCCCATATACTCCCAGAGGTTTGATTGCCAGTTGATCAAGCGTGCCAAAATCCACCTGAACTCAAGAGGCGCCAGTTAACTTGCGACTCGAATCACAGGAAAAGCATTAGAACCTTGGTTATAGATGCATACGCGCCAGGTGACAGAAAATTGATCAAGGCGCTAACTGATTCTCGGGATATGAGCACTTTGTCCACTGTTGTTGGTGTATATGTTAGTTTAGGTCGATGATTCTATGAGCGGTGATGTAGCGCACCAAGTCCTCCGCTTCCTTGTTCGCCATACAGCTCGAGTAGCCTATACATGCCTCTCGCGCGAATGAGTAGGTCTATATTAGCCTCGGCTTCCTGAGGTGAATCGCCCAGGCTTGGGGCATCTCCATGGACAGAGCTTGCCACGGAAATCTGAGGATAAGATCCCTGCGAAATGCCGTTCGGGTGCGAAGTCGCGCTCGTAGTTTCTATATGGTCTGCGTGAAATATTAGAGTGGAGCTCGAGTAACTAAATGATAGACCACAAACCCGATGGACTGGGAGGTGGATGTGCTCCCGTAAAATCATCCCCGGAATGTATCATAAATCCCTCTTCTGAAGCATGAGTTTCTTTCCCGTTTGCGCTGGATTCTAGAGTGCGCTTCGGCAAATAACAATCTCGCAGGACGATACCTCGCCACAACGAACCTGATTCGCCGGTTGCCGAAGGGGTTGTTGTGGATTCGTCATCGAGATCACTGAGTACAACGTCGTCTTGCGAAGTTGAGTCCATCACGGCATCCAAATTCGCTGCTCGGTGGTGTGATTAACATGTAGCACAACAAGGGACCGGCGCAGCTCACAGATAGAGTTACCTGTAGCAGTTGCCTTTGCCTTGAGATCGGTGCTTTGGGAGCCCATGGTACAATGGTGTTGGGAATGCTTGCGAGTTGGAGCAAACAACGTTGGGGGTCGATGTTTTATATGTAGATAATCGAGGGGTCACGTATGGGGAATGGGTGGTGGGAAGGTGGCAAAAGAGAAGCGCCGAGACTCTGTTGACTGGAACTAAGCTGAGCGCTGAGGCACCGGCAGAGATACCGATGTAGCTGAACGATGGCGGATTGGGCGGGCTTGCCTCGGCGTGTGCCAGTTTTGTACTTAGCAGAAACGCCCTTCTCTACGCCCGTGGAGGGCTCGTGGGCATAATTATCTTGCTAAGTGGGCCGTGATTAAGCGTTAAGTGCGTATATGGGCTCTAAGTTTCGTCGCGAAATTGACTTTAGAGATGGGCATGAATACATCCTGAGCAGTGAGCTGGGCATTTCAATATTAATCCAAAATCCCCTACGCTACTACTTACGTCTCAACAGCCGGAATATAGGCACTCGAGACAGAGCGCCGGCCGATATCGACGTTCGAAGCAAGTACTCATGATCAACCAGTTGGAAACACAGCGTGACATTGAAGGGGTTCAACAAGGTCACAGTGCGTGACAAACTTAGAATGAATATTGTGAGTACGTGGGTACCTGGTCCTCAGCGCTCAGCCTGGTCTGCGTATGCAGATAAGTACTTAAGATCCTACGGGAGGCTGATACGCATATTTGAGAGCAAATTGAAAGAATGGCCATATGTACACCCATGGCTCTTTGAAGAAATGTTACCACGCTAGGCTAGTGACGGACCAAGGCAGCCCGAGGTTTCCTCATCGACTCAGCGATCCCCAAAAACGTCTCCGCGAGCTGAATCTAACCATGCGCCAAAAAAAAAAAAATCGTTAGAAACCGCAGTCGTCGCGAACTCAGCATTTGGTTCCCGTACCGTGCCCAACACGGAATTATATCCACAAGGCGGACCTTGCTGGTCTAATGGCGCTGCTGTTTGAACTTCCGTCGCAATTCTGGCCATGTTGCGCAGCGATGCTGCGTAATAATCCTCTCCAAAGGATATTGCGTGCAGCGAAAGGGATTTTCTAAGTTAAGATATCAACGAATTGCATGAGTTCTCCGTATAAATCACGACGAACCCCAGCGATACAGCGCGCCGACAGATATCATAAACACGACTTTCGTCGAGGCCGCATTCACCGTCGCTCAGGAAAATCAGCACGGGCGAGCTGTGTGAAAGGCTTTAATCAAAATTGACGTTACTGGAACTGTGATCACGCACCGTTCGTTGCTCCAGTGCGATTCCATGGTTGACTGTGCGACTTGTAGCGCTATCCCAAAATCGGTACCCCCACCATTCCCTTGCGTTAAAAGGCGATGAATTAACTGATCGGGGGTGCTGGTGAAATCGTTGGCAACTTGAACCTACAATACCAGCCTTAGCTGGCAGTCGAATATGTAGATGAGTGAACTTACGTGAGCGTTATCGTCGAACAAAACAATGGAGTATGCATCATTTCGCGCGGCTTGACCCGCTGATGCCGTTGCTGCAACCCTCGATATCCAGAAACTCTCTAAGGCGGAAAGCACTGCTCCAAATCTATTGTTGTTATTCAAAGAAATAAGGTTGCCATTGGGCGTTCCAGGTAGTGGCAAGTGGTCAACGCCCCAAATCATCGAACCAGACCTGTGCAAAAGGTAAGCTTACGAGAACTAGGAATTGCAACGAGGTGACGTACTTGTCAATCACGAAGATAACGTGATATGACTGGCGAACCAGAGCAGGATTACTGCAGCTGAACTTATGCCCATCTGTCGAGATGTAGCCTCCCGCAATCGTTCCCTGTGGCTCCTCAGGATGGAATATAGGCAAGGTGCAAAACTCAGGCCTCGCGTTAGCATCATTTGCTGTATCGTGCTCAGGTCCTGTCAGCCAAGTTGAGATAGGTAAACGAAATTGGCGTCATTTAAATAACCGAGTCTACCTGGGCACTGGGCATCACTAAGAATTGGGATCAAAGAATTAGACCAAGAGCCGCCGCAAGTCGCTCCAGCAAGTAACACGCACCACTTGGAGAACTCGGTCTGCTGCGTTGCGGAGTATGGATCTGGATTGAGGATCGAAGTTTGAGTAAAGCCAGCCATCTAGGAAGCACAGCGTCGGTCAAATTTCACCTTTAAAACCTATAGGGTTAAACAGATGCTGGTAAATCATATTGTCTCCTTCAACCACAAGAATGGCATTACCAGAACGAGCCCAGAACAATCTATGAGAAATCCAGTCTTTTGGTTGGTCTGGATCTAATCCAATCGGTGCGTTGATATGCTGTATTTCAGGCCCAGGGCAAGAGCCACGGCAGTGTGAGATATGCGCATGTCGACCCATATCCCTGCAGAACAGCGAGCAGAGCATGGGTGCACCTTTCCATGACAGCAACTCAATGTACGATCTGAAATAAGAAGCGAACATCGCACATACCAGAGTCTCCAGTGGCATATTTGTGATTATCCAGCTCAAAGACAGCATCTTCGGGCCCCTCTATCGACCATGTTGTCTGAGACATGGACCCATGGCTCGTTTCGTGTTCGATCTGCGTGTGGTCTACGTAATCCTGCATCAGCCACAAGCTTCCGGAAGAGCTGACAGACGCGATTTACCGAGGGGCAGTAGACAGAAGTAGGAGCACGACGGGCACCTTTCCTCGCAGTAATGAAAAATTTCTTCTTCGGTGCTATGTATGTGCTGGCCTGTATGTGCGGTCTCGTCCGCCAGAATAGGGACAACACATGGTAGTCGTTTCGCGATTTGTGTGGACTATGCATGACGGTTAAGATGCATTTAGTTTTCGTAGGGCCTGAAATTTTGTGCTTACTTTTGTATATTGGAACCTCTCGTGCCGGCCGCTAAATGTGGTCTCGATCTTTTGCGGAGTAGTTGAGATATAGCAAGTGCCAGGCAGTTCGCACACTTCTGGGCACGGATGCTCTTGGCTTGAAGGGTGTCAGTCTCGTATGCTATCTGACATGTGCGGAGCTGTCACTTGCCCACAAAGATGGATGGAACCGAGCAACAGTCCGTGGAGATGATCTCTGTGCGCGCACAGACGCATGCATAGTTTACACTGAGCTGGGCACGAGAGCTTGTTCTCACAGATATGTTGAGTATGAGGCTCTCCCCTAGGATTCAGTTACAATATAGGCATTAGCCGAGCACAGAAGAGCACGGCGTAACAACTCACCATTCAACAACACAGCGACCTTCGCAGGACAAGGACATTTGGGGATTATTTAGATCACAGGGCTTGTTGCATGTGTGGGAGCGCGCTGAGCACAGATGTTCATCTTCCAAATGATCGGCGGGCTGGCGGCTTCTTCATGAGGAGAGTCAACAATGGGCAGATGGAGCTGGACTCGTACCAGCGAGCATGTTTGCATGCAACCTCCTGCGCTGTACAAGTCACAAAGTTGACCACAGGAATGCGAGGTCGTATCACAGCTGGAATTAGTCAGATAGCTGTCAATGGACTATGTGTCGATGTAGCACGGCGGAGCACTTACGAGTGCCGACCAGCATGTCCAGCGCTGTGAATGAAAAACACTTCAGCACCAAGGAAAACCTTCAAAGCTAAAGAGTACTGACGGTAAGCCGCAATTATAAACTCCTTCGTCGTCATGATCGAAGTCACACTCCTGAACACATCTATGAGACGTGCTGCAGTCGTGAGAGCTGCCGTGCCTCTTTTCCTGGACGCATAACAGGTTACAGGAACCGCAGACTGAACCGCAGAGCTCAATGCTGGCTTGTAGTTCCATCATTCCATTCTGAAAGGCGCGTTGCAAGTTTCGGATATCGGAATTATCTTCAGGAAAGCGAAAGACGTTGGCTGTGACCCAATCTCGGACGTGCTGGATTCGCCTTTGAGCTAGGTCTTGGAGGAATGATGTGAGATGCTTGATCCACTCGGTATCAACCATTGTGTGGCGTATGGAGAAACCGGATGACCAAGAGTTTCTGAGCTCTAGTAAGCTCTGCGCCTTCAATTGCAGGTCTTCTTCAGGTGGCAAGTCAGGGTGGCGGACGTAGAAAATGGCGTCAGAGTCAGTGGATGGGATTGCCTTGTCCGTGTCCATATCCTGGAAGAAAGTGATAAGCGAATAGGTTGTACATAGCCAACTCATCTTACCTTGAGGGGCTCTGAGTCTGGCTCTACTGCGGTAAAGCCATGAGAAAATGCGGTAGGAAGAGTTGCCAGAAGCTGCTGGGCTCGGTGAGATGCAAGATTTTCTGAAGAAAATGAGGTAAGAATGGCACTATTTCGAAGTAAATCCTATGGAACGTACGATCCAGAGAGCCCCAATCGCACACCTATATAGCACATCAAAGGTTGTAGCTAGACACCCAAGGATATCACATTAACGAAGTTGGGCTTACTTTGATTTTTGCCATGAGAGTTTTCAATGTGTGCAAAAATACACCAGCAGGACCGTGGGTCGAAGGTTGGCGCTCTAGACGTCTGCGCAACACTGCAAAGGAGCTGTAAAATCGGGCAGACTCTATCACGGGCCATGGTATAATGTCAAGTCGTCCAGAGTGCATCCTCGTGATAAAATTTTGCTCCTGTTCATCGTGGACTATTTTTTGGAATTTGAGTTGGAACCTATAAACGAAACTTCAGTCATGTAGCCAGTTTCAGACGGTTGGTATTCATACTCTTTGACAATTTCCTCCTTATCGGAATCGACGACGTCCTATGGAACAATGTTCAGTGGCACTCACAACGCGTAGATGTTTGTGCCCCACTTTGATGATTATGGCCAGCGTCGATTGGAACAATGTTGGGTTCTCAGCAGGATCCAAAACTGAGGATGAGGATTGGAAACTCTAGAATAGGAGACGAGTGAGAGAGATGACGTGGAGGCCTTTGGAAATCAAATACCGCGAAGAGTCCCGCTATATCGCGAGATAGTACGAAGTTATTCCGAAACAAGACCTTGACTGATACGTGAGTGTGTGTGCGTTTTTTCTTTGTAGTAATACGATACCCACGAGGTTGGAAATGGCTGCGTTGAATAAGACTAGGAGAGTGTCTTCTTGAGCGCTCCGTTCGATCGAATGAACACCTAAGCGGAGAGCAGCGTGAGCAAACCGATATCCGCGCGGTAGAAAGGACGCGGTACCTTCAAAATCTATGGCGACAACCAAGGCATCACGCGTAGGCGTGAGAGAGAGCCAAACACCTAATCAAAAGAGTCGGAACTATATTTCATGGCGACGTAGGGATAAATGGCTACCTTCAGTACATCTCATAGCACTTCCAGCAAATGACGTGTCAACCAGGTGGTTGAGCGCGTAGCTCTTGCCTACGGATTGTTCGCCTTATCGCACTCGCGATTAGTGCCATGGGATATTAGTAAAATCCTAACAAAAGCGTACCCATTGAAGTGACAACTTTGACAGGCTATAAATCTTGACTTTAGCGAAGCAAAGGCATACGTGAAAGCCCTCAAACATACCGTTGTTGCCATGTATGATCGAAAGATGCTTTCATACCAACCAAGTGAAAGGCTTTCCGATGAAATTAGGCTCATAGGAATAAAGCGAACCAATCCTGCAAGCTAAACGCACCTTTCTACAATCTTACTAACATCCGCCCCAAGAAGAGAGAGCTCGTACTCTGGCGAATAAACCCCGTCTTTTAAAGGGATGAACCGATTCGAGTTTGCGATTGCAATGTGGATAGGTATCAGGCAAAACAGCTCGACAAACCACTCCCCAAATTTGAACACTGAGACATCAGAGTGTAACCCAGCGCTTTTCAATGTTGCTAGCGGCGAGGCGCATATCTGTATATCGTCAAGAAGGTGATTCGTCGGCTTTCGTTTTGTTCGTTCAAAGGTCCGAACTAGTCCATCGAAGTATCCAGAATACCGCCTCTGATCCCGATCCGTCGCAAAAGTAATCGATGGAGGGCATCGTCCAGCAGATTTTAATGTGTTTCGCCTGATTGCAGCGACAACGGGGAAGCGGGACCAGACGTCTGCATGACAATCGATGAGACAATTGTTGCGCGTGATTTGGGTCGAGTCTCTGGCTCCAGATCTCTCGTTTCCATGTGCTCGGAACGAGAACTCGCTGACCTTCTTCGTGATGTCCAATGCAAACGAAGAGCATGCATGGGTGTCCGGGAGCAGGCAGAGGAAATGAACACAGGACCGCTGAACGTATGATGTGATAGAGCATGAATTAGTCCCGGGTACTCCCAGAAGGAAGACGATTTCTTTCAGATTCGGAGAGCCAAATGATGCCCAGTGATAGGCCCGAAGGATGAGGTCCGACGCTTGTCTCTCGATGACGATTAGACAAGACCCGTCTGGCGTCGAAAACAGACTCTCTGGAATATTTTTGAGAATCAAACGAGCTGGTCTATTCGTCCCAACCAGAGTGCATGAGAATCGACACTTTGTCTTCAAAGTGCACGATGAAAGCTTACCGGAACTGCATAGTTACCATGGAATAAATGCGAGCAATGCCGGAGGCTTCAAGCAATAATATTTCTTCGGATCCGCTAACGAAACAGATGCAGCTTATGCGAGGCTTCTCGCGGTACCATGCTGAAAGATCTATCGGGCTGCCTCTGGCATGCACTCTTGTGAGTTTTTCGTCGAAAGCGTAGATTTGCAGGTGATAGTTTGACTGATGAGCAGGCACAGACGCTGAGTCGTGATTGGTGTGACAGATGAACGCTGCTGAGTACTTACCTGGGCGATGAAAAATATTGCCAGCAGACCCTTTGACTCATCGACAGAGAAGAGGAAATCTTTGCCCACGCGTTCATGGTTAAGGCGCGTTCCTGTATCTTCTCGAGCCAGCGCATTATCAGCTGAGGCGAGGTCCTCGAGGTATATCTTCGTAACACCAGCCCTTGAATCGTCGACGAGGAGTAGACATTTTCCCTTGTCTAGCAGCTGGACGTGACTGATTGGAAATGCGCAAAGAATATCAGCGTGGTCAGCCATATGGAGAAAATTGTAGAGAATCACCGGATTGAACGAGTGGCCACAAGGCTGAATTTTGCTGATAAACTAGGTCGTACCGTTGGCTGCGGGACATGACGGTGATTGGTGGACAGTTGCTGCGTATCGTGTTGCGTAAGATTGAATATGTTGATCGTATATTCAATTTGCGCAGGCATATCTCGCTTCTCGAGAATATCCAAGTTATAAGATTCTGATGAGGGGACAGGTGTCAACAAGAGCAGCAAAAAGACAACCCATCAGGAGCGCGCACCTCGACCCCAGCCCCATGACGACCTAGCGACGCGCTTTATATGGGAAAAGTGGCTGAAACGGCCAGATCAGCGACGCCAGGTAAGAATGATCCCTGCAAAACTAACCGGGACTGAGGCCCAGACAACATTGCTTTTATATCTGTTACAAGCGTCTGCAGAGACCCGTGCAATAGCTTTTCGAGATCTACTCGAGCTTCCTGGGTCCACTGATGAATTTCGTCGTCCTGCTGGATCGTGGCGATAGCGTGCTGGAGTTTCGATAAAGCAGAAGTTATCTTGGTCTTTATATCGACGTAAAACAGCTGATAGAGTTGGGCGATAACGCCCGCAAACATAGGTTCTGTGTGTTGGATGTCGACCAGAGTAGTAATAAACGAAGAGTCGGGGTACCGCTCTGCATCCCATAAGGCGGAAAGGACGCGCTGTCTGGAGAACGGCTGCGGGTTTGAGAAATGTCGAGTGATAGCACCAACAAAGCCAGGTTGGTTGGTCTGTGCTCGACTGAACCCAGTCAACGCCGGTAGCAGTTCCTCCCTGGAGAGGATTAACTGAACAAGCTCGGCGCGGTCTTGAGGCCTCAGTTCAGCGCCGTAAGACTCAATAAGCTCTCGGACAACCAGAAACCGTTTCTTGAGCTCTCGGTATTCTGGATCAGCGATCTTTTCGAATTTGACTTGGCGGTAGCAGTCAGCAATTTTTCGGTCGACCTTTGGGTGCAGCTGAGCCAGCTGTGCGAGACGATCTTCGGGCGTAACAATACGTCAATGGTCTGACTCGGTCCTACATACTGCGTAATACTGACCTCGTGACGCCTCAACCGTGGGCAGCGTTTCCTCTTGGTCAAGCAGAAGTACTTCATTTACACTGGAAGTAGGCAGGTAGCTCAGATACCCCGCACAGTTATTAACTAAGATTAAGGAAAAGACGTACGGATATATCTTCATGACCTCTTGCACAGTAATTTGTTTGAGGTACGGGCTGAGCGCATCATCTGGCTGCGAATGAGTCGCACGTATCTTGCTTTCCAACCCGTCCAGATGCTGGCGACTTTCAGTTCGGTAGTCCTGATTGCGTTTCTCCCAAGCTGCGACGGGCTGTGGGCACCTCGTCTTCAAACCGTTTTCAACCAATATCTTGACTTCCTCTGACTTGAGGGTCTTGCTCAGCGATATACCACGATGAAGGTCCCTGTATAACCCCGTCAAACATCAGTGATCCGGATGGCTATGAACGGCTTTACTCACTCTAGCATATCTTTTAAACGAAGTTCATTGAGGTTGGCAGTGTATTCGCGAGAAGCCGTGTATTCGGGTTTGAATACAGTAGTGATAAAGCCTGACCGGGTTTCGCCTGCTACAAGCCGCGGCTGCAATTGCGGGCGCAGGTAGTCAGCGGGCAGCCCATCCGCGGCGCTAGGCGGACGGATGTCACGGTGCTCGATCTAGGAGCAAAAGGTAAAAGTGTTTCATCATGACTCATGACTGGCAGTTTAACAGAAGAAAAATGACGAACTGTGAACCCAGCGGATATTTTCACATCCTCTTGTTGGTCTTTCGTCTTTGAGACTTCGAAGGTGTAGAGCCGATCAAGATCTTCCGCATCCTCTTCTTCCGTATCAAGCTCGTCTAATTCATCATTCCACACCATAGATCGAGCGTCCGTTGGCGACAAAAGGGCAAGAAGCTGATCCGTGATTTTGCTGAGATACCTGTTTTTTCAAGTCGTGAGTCGGAGAACCCACCCTACAAGTGTCTTACGGACCTCATGAAGGTGATTCTATTTCTCCTAACTGACGAGATAGCGTCGTCAGCCCACGTGGTCTCCTCTGGCCAAAATATGATGTATGCCGGTTGAACATGCTCTTCGCCTGACTCAGACGATGACGGCGAAGCCAAAACAGCGTAAAGACCGGGCCGAAGAATGGATTGATTGAGCTCGGAAGAGTTCACAGGAGTGAGTAGGAGGTTTGCTCTGTCACGAAGTCTAATCAGCAGCTGCGGGAAAGAGCTATTGGCAAAGGAAAGACTGACATTTCGTGGTCCACCGCGCCAGTTTCTTCCAGGAGTTTGACGATCTCCGATTTATTGCCATATACTCCCAAGGGTTTGATGGCCAATTGATCAAGGGCCGCAAAGTCAACCTTGAATATTATATGTAATTAATCCAGGTTTTATCATACCGCAACGCTCAACGACAGACCTTCGTCATGGACGCATATGCGCCCGGGGAAATGTAATTTATGAGAGCGCTGATGGAGTCTTGAGATATTATGATCTTGTCCACTATTTAGGGCATTATTATTCGTCTAATCTCCAACATCAAAGATAGAAAGACGAACCAAGGCCTCCACTTCCTTGTTCGCTGTAAAGTTCGAGCAGCCTATACACACCACTGGTGCGGTCCAATAAATCGCGGTCTACTTCGGCGTCGGCGGAAAGTCCACTGGGCTCTGGGCCGTGGCTCGAAGTGTAAGGTTCTTCGATAGTCTCATCAAAATCGGGGTTTTCGTCAGTTGCTGAGGCCGTGGCCATATCTATGGTTAAATGTTTGAATAAACAGACGAAAGACTATATGCAGCCGTAACGTACTTGTTTCGTCGGTAGGCAGAGCAGTCTCGGGTCCTGCGGGCCCGCCGGTATCAGCAGCATCAACCATTTCAAAGGCGGTCTCATCAGCGACCGACTCCATATCGTCATCTGAGAAACTCTTAAACGATGCTTGATCATGAGTGGGTTCGTCAGTTTGGATCGTGTCGTCAGGCACGGCGGCTGTTGCCGTGTCGTCTTCTGGCGCGGTCTGCGCGAAGTGTGTGTTTTGGTCATTCTCTAAGTGGCATTGTCGGGAGTGGTGAATATCATGCATCAACGATGAAATCTAGCTGTAATAAAAAAATCACCTTGAGCTGTGGCGCGTCGGGCCAAAGGGGCGCCTGTTGAAGTGATCGTAACCATCTTGCGAGAGGGGTCTGCGTTGAACAGGGGTGAGCCAGCGAGGAACACAAGCTCGTGAGAGAAGTGCAGCCTGACCGTGATCTTGATATTATTAGCCACACGGTGATGGGGGAGTAAGACTATGTATGGTGGCGTTGCGAGTTAGATTATCTGATGCTCGGGAGATTAATATACGCCGGCAAGAAGCTCTGAGTGCTGTCGACCTGAGGGCTGGATGGTCGACGCCAACACGCTGCTGTCACCCTGTTTCTCTATAATAGCTCAAGCTAGGACCGAATTGTAATACTGTTACCCGGCGCGCGCGTCGTGGCAGCCAGTACTTCTCCTCAGACCTCCGTCCTCGTGTCAACGTTAGCTATTCTTTTATCTGCGATGGGACATGTCTTAGTCTTCGGATCTCAGATGTGAAATAAGAACGCAAGGCGAGGGACTCTGTTAGTGCTAATGGATTGCCAAGTGCCACGAGGACTGGAGCGACTTTAAGCATAGCTCTTTTGACTCACGTTCCGCAGCTAAGACAAGTGACGATAATGTATGTGCGCAGATAGATACTTATCCAGCTTTTCGAAGCGGGCTTAAGCTAGAAAGCAGGAGTTGTGAGATGGTGGTTAAGTATGAATTCGAAAGACTGATTAGTAAGATTCATCAAGGCTATAATTGGCTATACTTAACCACCACCACCACCACCAGACTAAGTACCACTAATCGCTACATATCCTACGTGCCGCCTCTTATGGCTTACTTAGGCAGAACTCACCCTTGATTTCGGCACATCGGGGCTGCGCAGAACCTGAAAGTTTGGCAGGTGGCGAGCGATACTTATCGAGCGCTTATTCGCCCACGCGCGCTTCACGAATGGCGGCAATGGTGTCGACCTTCAACCTGTTCCAATCTGTCCTGATCTCTACCGTCATGGACGAAAGCAAAATGAGTACAGAAGCGCATCTCCACGGCGATTTCGGGGCTTTTTCCAGCTCCCTAACTTCCGCCGATCCAGTCATCTCTCTAAACGAACCCGAAACCTCAAGGACTGTCACGTCTCCAATTTTTGAACGTCTACTTCAGGGGGAGGCTCCTATTACTACGTATGATGGCACGAGCCAGTATTCTCAGGGCGGGGTGTCGGCTTGTGCGCTTGCAAGTCTTAACACTATAAGATATGTGTTCGATTTAGAGAGGAAGGGCTTAAAGGGCTTGGACTTGCTGGAGGAGATCTTGACCCGGGAGACGATCGAGGTACGATCTCGGCTTTAGATCCGCATGTACAGCGCAAGCCTTGGCTTATTTCTACCCTTGCAGGCCGTAACACAAATATGCTCAACCTGGACTAGCAGTGGACATACTGAGGTAGACGACGTTCTCAACCTTCCCCTATTTCGCCAATCGCTAGACGTAGTGAGCACCGAGTACGATCGTGTCGCGTTTGACGCTTTTCGTGGACTCTTGCAGTGAGTCGTAATTTACCGAATTCCGCTTGTACTTCTCGCTGATTGAGAACGCTCACTTCTATGTAGTGACATGGGTGCAGATGAAGTCAATGCGCACTGCCAGGCTGCGGTCATTACCCGCTCTCCGGAAATTATTGCCATCTTCTCTATTCCTACGTTCAACCCTGCCCTTTCAACTATTTGGGTACTCTTCGACTCTCACACTCGACCCAGACACCCGAACGGGTCTGCTTTCATATGTTTTCCCTCGGTAGGCGCAGCGGCGCTATATCTAAAGAAACTTTTCAAAGTCGACTCTTCCGTTATCCACGACATGGACGGGCAGTGGCAGACACAGCTCTTGACACACTATTCTGCTCATAGACTCGCCGGAAAAGCGTTCGACGAAACCTCTTTCCCTGACGTTCTATCTACGTACGAATTCAACATCGGCCTCCTCCAGAACCAACTCCGTTTTAGGGAGGCAGAGACCGCA
This sequence comes from Botryobasidium botryosum FD-172 SS1, assembly GCA_000697705.1. Taxonomy (NCBI): domain Eukaryota; kingdom Fungi; phylum Basidiomycota; class Agaricomycetes; order Cantharellales; family Botryobasidiaceae; genus Botryobasidium; species Botryobasidium botryosum. The sequence goes on from KL198143.1 coordinate 34,961, forward strand.
CAAGCGGAGGCTGCTCAGGAAATCTCCCGGCTCAAGGCTGAGAATCTACGGCTGGAAACAGAGAGGCAAATGGCGGTAACGTCTGCGCGAAGGGCGCGAGCTGAGCTTGAAGAGCTGAGGTCGCTGCTGGGGATGGATAATAGCGTAACTCTCTCGTCGATTCTCCCTCCTGGATCGGCCTTCGAATTCGGGGGCGACAAAGGAAAAGGAAAGGAGCGGGCGCATCATCCTTCACATGGCGCCTCTTCTTCGCCCGACCACAATATTCCTCAGCCAACGCGCGGCAAGGTTGGTCCTATCCTCAAAGAGTTCCGCGCATACCTAGACGCCCAGTTTACCGAGCCGGCTCGCCATCACGGGTCTTTGGGTCCCCACCACGACTCTGGAGCGAAAACAGATGCAGAAAAGTCGTTCGATCTTGCTGTGGCCTTGCAGGGAGAGTACGAGTCGGAAAATGCTCGGATCATCGCCCAGCAAGAAATATTACTCCAATCATATCAGGGAAAGTTTGAGTGCGGGATATGTCTTGAGACTTGCCCTGACGACTCAGCTACCAGCATCGACCAATGCCAGCACAAGTGCTGTCGGGATTGCATCAGAGGCTATCTCGTCTCCAAGATTGAGGAGCATCGCTTCCCGGTCGTGTGTCCCATTTGCTCTGCCAATGAGAACCAGAGAGATCCTGGAAGTACGTACGTCTCAATCAGTGGTTCGAAGAATGCGAGCTAAGTGCTTGCTTTGACGTAGTCATCGGCGAAGAGATTGCCGTTCAAATTGGACTCACGCAAGAGCAGTACCAGTTATGGAATGAACTGGGCGTGGCCGTCTTTTCGACTGTTATAAATTGCCCCAAGTATGGTTTTATCGCATGTTTCGGCTGGCTGCGACTGATCATCGCTTTTGCGGACGCCTTCCACAGATGTGAAAAATCGCTAGTCGTGGATCGGGACGACTATCAGGCCAACGAGATAATATCATGTCCGCTGCCAGGGTGCCGAGGTCATTGGTGCAAGAAGTGCTCGCAGATCACCAATCCTCAACAGAGGCACACTTGTGATGGGTCTGCAGAGCTGGACAGATTAATTGACCAACAGAAGTGGAAACGCTGCCCCGGTTCGCTATATTACATTCATACATCTCTATTGTCGTGTTTGTATTCATCTCGCATTTCGCGGTAGGTTGTAACACACCCACAGAGAAGGCAAGCGGCTGCAACCATATGACCTGCACATCGGCAGGATGCAATACGTTCGTGCTCACATTTGTCCTATCGGGCTCCTGCAGACGTCTAAAGTTCTACGTACCATCAGGCACTTTTGCTATCTCTGCGGTAATCTCATCGTCCGTTCCGTGCTGCGGGACGACATCCAGCGGGGCGTAAGCGCCCATTACAGTACGAATTGTGCTCTTTTTGCGCATTAGACGAGGTTTCTGTATATCTATGCAATCTTGGTTGTATCCTGCGTCTTTTTGTACATAGGCATTCGTCAGTATTTGAGCAGGGTTAGGGTTTGAAAAACTTGTAATGAGGAGCGGAGTGCGAAATTCGACGTCATCGGGGATAATATCAACGAGGACGGGCAGCGTGCAGCGCTAACGCTCACTTGCTAGTGACCGACACCACCACCATGAGCCCGCCCGCCGTCGATCTTGTAATTGTTTTTCGCTCCCACGGGCACTCCAAGGAAGAAATTCAAGAAGCAGAACACGAGTACACCCAGCTTATCCATCTCCTGGACTCGGGTGGTCTGGTAGCAGCCGGCAAGAAGGGAGAGAAACCTGGGCAAATCCTGGTTCTGATTTGGTGCCCCAAGGATAAACTCACCAAACTTGTCGAAGCCGAAAGGTGTCTCATTCCTCTGGCCATATATACTTGAACGATGCGCTAAACCTATACACTCAAGGCGATCTGACTTCCTCCATGGCCTGTCTGCCATCAACCCTCCCACACTCGACTCTGCTCCGCTCTCGCCTGCGAGGCGTCTTCGCCTAGTCTACTCGTACCTAACCTCGGCGCCAAAGGATGGGGGGCTTGGGGTTCTCCCGGGCGCGAATGGCTGGCATCGAGTCGAGAGCGTGATGGCTCTCCACGACAAAAAATTCAACCACCACTGGATCGCCAGTTGGACCAGAAACAAACTCGGATTTGGTGTGGGCATGGCTGAGCTGGACAAAGTCAAGGAACAGGTGCGTGCAGTCCCGCGACGCCAATCTATCGAACACGCACTTACCCGACTCTTGTCGCGTGACGTCATCGACTCGTCAAGTTCGGCGAATCTCTGGCACTGTACTTTGCCTTTCTATCGAGCTACACGCAGTCGCTCATGATCCCGTCCGCACTCGGATGCTTGACTCACTACTTCTCCACGTCTTTCGACCCGCTGTACTCCATCCTCCTGGCCCTGTGGTCCGTGGCTTTCATCGAGTGGTACGGTATCCGCGAGCGGAAGCTCGCAGTCAAATGGGGCACCCGCGGCGCCGTACGCGTGGAGCGCCGCCGCGTCTTGTATAACGCTAATATTGGCGAGCGTTGGTGGACTCGCGACGCGAAGACGGCCGCTGCACTGCCTATTATCTTCTTATTTGCGGTCATGCTTTCCGCGGTCGTGACGACGATTTTCATCTTTGAGGCCTTTGCGTCCCAACTTTATCGCGGTCCCGGACACGAGTACATGGTAAGGTGTTTGCAAGATAGCTCACATGACACATGTCGCTGAAGTTACGCTGGTTTATTCTCAGTCCTATGTGCCCACAATCATTTTTTCTCTCCTTGTCCCTCGCTTCTTGGCCTATTACCAGACATACGCCGTGCGACTTACTAACTGGGAAAACCATGTCCACCAATCCGAATATGATCGCTCGCTCACACTCAAGACCTTCGCTCTCTCTGCGATCGTTGCTTATGGCGGCCTGGCCCTCTCTGCGTTCGTCTACGTTCCTTACGGGGAACAGATTATGCATGCCGTGTACGCCGTGCTTTTCGGTAGCTCTGGCAAAGACGTCTCCGAGAAGTCGGGCGAGGCAAGCTGGCACATCCAGGATATCGGCGAAGCGACGAGATTACTCGACCCCAATCGCCTTCGGAATCAGATGTTTGCACTTACGGTGACCAGCCAAGGCGTGAACTTCTTCATGGAGGTTGGGCTCCCTATTGTGATGCGCTTCGTCGACGCCTTCCGAAATGGCAAGGGCCCTCGCGCAGGTTCTCGGAAGAAGGTCAAGTTTGAGGACGAGAAGCATGCATCGAGTGTCGTCGAAACCAAAGAGGAGCGAGAATTGATGGATCAAATAAACGCAGAAGTTGCGCTTCCTCAATACGAGCTCTTTGGTGTGTTTACCTGTTCTATATCCTCCGCGATGTTCACTCAAGTTCATACAACCATATGTAGGGGACTATGCCGAGATGGTCACGCAGGTGCAGTCGATGCTATCATTACATTTTGGTTTCAAATAATTAAATCGACTTCACAGTTTGGTTATGTCACCCTGTGGAGCTCTATCTATCCGCTGGCTCCTGGTAAGCTCTGGCAGAATTTCTCCTCAATAGTATTCAAACTCTGAATACACTGCCTTGTCGGGTGCAGTCATGTCGCTTTTGAACAACTGGATCGAAGCACGCTCCGATGCATTCAAAATAACCGTCAACGGGCGCCGACCCATCCCGACCAGAGCAGACACCATGGGCCCTTGGCTCGAAACTCTTGTGCGTCTTTAACAGTACGGCAAACTATCATCTTCCGTTGACGTCCCTTTATTATTCACAGAGTTTTATGACCTGGCTCGGCGCACTCACCAACACGGCGCTTGTCTTCCTTTTCCGCCAACGATTGTCGTCAGACTCTCTAGGGTTTTCTGTATTCCCCTCTTTTATAGAAAATGACGGCTCGGCTTGTCGGTCCACCATCATGGCTACCGCACTGCTCCTCGCCCTCACCGCATCGCACCTGTACATCGTCATGCGCTCGGTTGTCCGCTATATTTTGGTACGCGCTCTTTGGGAAGGTAGCGCTGCGGCCAAGGAAAGCGAGCGCATGGATGAGGAGGTCAAGGGCGAGTGGCTGAAGCAGGTCGAAAAGGATATTCCCGAGGTAGAAGTTGCGACTGACGGAAAGGTGGAAACCGAGGGCAAGGGGCCGTTCTGGGAGGATCGGGGCTTGGATGAAATCAGGAGCCACATCAAGAAAGAATGAGCTGGAGATGCATGTGCCATATGGCGGACCCTTTTCTTCTTCGTAATGGTTCAGACCTGGTCGGATCTTACTTACACCAGCATGTAATGTGTCTCGTTCTCTTAAACAGTTCATTGGAATATGACTATTGTTACATATAAATATTGTGCGATCTATAAGTACATCCATGAACACAAGTGCCCCCGTGAAAAGTAGAAGAAAGATGTTGTACATGTTCGTCCCGTTGTACTGCAGGCCGAGATACGTGGGAATTGCGGGCTTGAGTCCAGCTCGTAAGGGCGAATCGGGCAAATCAATTGCGCGAGGAGCAGCGCAGGAAATGGGCATCAACTGCTGACAGTATCCCCGCACGAACGACAGACCGAATGATGATCGATCCGCATGACCAGCAGAAGTGTCTAAAAGGCTGTGATCAGTCAAAGACTATCAAGGCGTAAAAAGCCACTAGTACATACGTGTTGCAACCGCGACCGGGACATGTCATATGGTCACAACCCCCAATCTTTTCGACCATAATGCTGCAGCCTGTGAAGGATATGAAGCCCGCTGGAGGTGATATGGAAGCAGGGGAAGACAAATACCGGGACACCGCTTCCAATCGCGCACCGCCATCATTCTTTCAAGCACTCCCGTATCAGCGCCGCTACACGAGTGCAGATCGAAGGGGCTCGTTATTTGGGCGCACACCTTGCACCAAGAGCCGCCACAGCCTCTGAGGGGACAAGTGATTATAGTTTGTTTATCGTAGTCCGCCCTATCAACACGGAACATTGTTTTGCACCTGATGAGTTTGGACTGCGATTAGATACGCGAGGAGATAGCCAGGGTGGGGTGTTTACTTGGGACATGAAATTTCAGTGGAAACCTGTGCTAGCGCCAACTCCGCCCAGGCTTCATGTTCTTTCGCTGAAAGGCCGATGCGATCTACGATGTCGTCTGTGATTCCTAGATATTACGGGACGTCAGCTCGGGATGGGATCGCGGAGGAGGCTCAACGAGTATGCACTTCCAGGTCTTTTCTCTGACATATCCACAGAGCAAACGGGACACACAGCTGGGTAGCGGTTCTCTTCTAACTGAGACACAACGTAGTTTTTGAGGCAACTCCCGCAAAACCGGTGATTGCAAGAGGGAACCAGGGTGCCCGAGCCAGCCGGATGCCTGTCCAAGCATATTTTGCAATAAAAGAAGCTGGCCTCCCCTGATTTCGACGCCGGCTTGACCTGCGCAGCCGTCACAGACGGCTGTGCGGGGCGTCGCGGTAATGAGCGTGGGGGTTGATCCGCGTCTAATGGCGCCTCCGTCCCTGGTTGCTGTTCCTTATGAGATGGTCTGCGAGGACCGTAGCCAACCGTCGATGACCTCCGAAGGGGAGGGGCCCGGGAGGTATCCTGTCCGTGAAGAGCCCAATCAGACACACGGCCGAGATCTGGGAGGCGAGCTTTGCTGGGCGCCGAAGAAGAGGGACTGGACGTGTATTCATTGATGATCTGCGAACGGCGTGCCTCTGGCGGCGGTCGCTCGGAGGCTGCAGCGGCAGAGAAGTGGCGGCGCGGCGGGTCACGGGCGGGAAGAGGCGCCGGTCGAGAGCTTTCTCCCATCCACACACCAGGCGGCAGAGATGACCTTCTCAGACCACCTTCACGACTTTCCCTCTTGAGGGCTTCAACCTCCACGAACGCGGCTCGGGTCGCCTCCATCGCCTCTCGCTTCTCCTCCTGCAAGCGCCTGATCTCCTGCTCCATACCAACCATCGTCTGATGTGCCAGCGCCCGCTCTCTTTCTGCCTGTGCCAGGCGCGCGGTCGTGTCCAAAAGGCCTACGTTTGCATCGTACACGGGTCGCATAGCACCTTGACCTCGTTCCGCCTCCCTGGGTTGCATGAAGTGAGCCGCGTAGTCACCATTAGCCGGGGCCCACCGCTGCGATCCGCCACTAGCGGGCTCCGCCGGTGGGGGTACCGAAAAGAGAAGCGTACTGAGGTAGGCCAGCGCGCTGGCCGAAGTTGTGAAGAAAACGAATGCCGATCCCTGGGGATGATTCACCCGTGGGCAGGGGTCAAAAAGGATGTAGGCGCGTGGGATATTGGGATGCTGAGTGGGTATACAAAAAAACGCAACCACACCACGCAGACAGGTGATCAGGGCAGCAGCCGTGCGCTGGGCATCCCTCGTCTGGGCTCTAAGTTTGCTGCAAAAAAGGCGGGAATTAAATACTTTGCACCCGCGACGATACAAGTAAGAGCGTGCCTCAATATGAATTCGGCCGTACTTTGGCTGGACCTCCCATATTCGGCGCCAGTCGTACCAAGTGATTGCGAAAAAAGCGGTAACGCAAGTACATCTTCTACGTTGGCATGGTCCGAGTCGCTCCAGAGAGAGCAGATCGACGTAATATCCTTTGAAAATGCGGAGATATTTAACCAAGTGCTGGTTACGAAACCGTGAGCGGATGACATACCAGAAGGACGCTCTCGTCTGATACCTTCCGTAGCAACGCCATCCCTTGTCTCTTTAGCTCGAGCTCGTAGATGTACCGTATAGCATTGAGACTTGCAAGGGCGCAGGCTGTTATATTCCCTTGGGCCAGCGGCGTACCATTTGCGCAGCTGCTCACGTGCGCGATGCCAGAAGGAAGGCCTTGCGCAGATGAGCTCTTGGATACCTTGGCATCTTCTGCGGGTGCGATAAATTCCAGGGGTGAGAGAGCTGATGTTCTGGGCGAAAGAGAACGTCTTCGGGAGAAAGCTGAGAGTGAATGTTCAGCAGCCGATTGTGGTGGAAAAGATGAAGCAGCCATCGTTGGCGTTTAGCTAAGCCGTTGGATAGATGACAGCGTCGAGTTCTCGGGAAAAAGTAGACGAAAGGTGTGCCTTTTATAAGGCCCGGGGTGTGCTCCGCACCTGCTGCAGCCAGTAGCGCCTAATACATATATAGCTGCACAGGATTTTGTTGGGCGCCCTTAGTTGCGTGGCTGATATGGCAAAATTTTGATGAGTCCCTGCGCAGTGCTCCCGATGAAAGCTCCGGCGGTTAGGTGTGCTTTCTCGGGGGTACCAACCCTCGTTGCTCTCAATTTCATGTTGGATTTACCAACTTCATGCCAACCACAAAGACAAGGGCGCCAACTCGAACGCATGCGCAGATCAAAGCCAAGGATGAGAACAGACGCCGCCTACCTAAGGATCCAAGACTAGCGCTGTAAGGCGTCTACTAGTTATGAGCAACCCCAAACTCAAACGTTAAACTTCTGAGTAAAGCTGTCGCAATTGCCAATATTATGCCTTGAATAAATAACGGATGCGCACAGCCATAGGCTAAAGTTAAGCTTACATATCATTATGCCGGGCGGCCCGGCCCAGTCCCACCTTTACTTGTAGGAGCATCTACGAGAATCCGTGCATCCCGGACGATGCCTGAAACGCGGGGGAGTAAGCTGGCATCCTTTTTGCTAGATTTTGAGCCACAATGATGAGCACCGCTAGTGGTGAAGCTGCGACGTCGGCCGGGCTGCTAGCTGGTCGCGTTAACTAGGCTGAGTCAGCAGCCACTCAACACCACGCAGCGAGCGGCCCCACTCCCCGTCAACGTAACTCTGAAATATCTAGAGATGTCCAAAGAATTCGGCGCTACGAGCCAAGACAGCCAAGTTTGGTCCGGCTCGGGCACTCCACCGCTGGTTTGATGATAACTTGTTCTATCACCAAGAAATTTGGTGGCCACGCGCAACTTGCCGATGACGCTATTTACTGAGCACATTGCAATTGCCGTCGCCGCTGGATTCAAATCCCAAATATAGTAGACCATTTATGTATAACTTGCTATACATAGATATAAACACACTAATTCCCACAATGCCGGGGTACAGCCACCATAAACACAATTCGCCTCGGTCGCGTGTGGGCGCATGATAAGTAGACGACTATCGCGAATACTATAGTACTAATGAATGGTTTGCGAAGCTATATGAAATCGGGACAACAAAGAGAGGGGATCAGTGTGCTGGGTCCTGCCACAACGCTTGAAGTGCTTAGTCAGCTTGACTCCCTCCACTACCACCACCACCGTCGGAATCGCCACAGGCGTAAGCCAGAACACCCATCCATCCCAAAATTGACGCACTGCGTCGCCCACGGAGTAGAGACGACGAGAGGCAGAGTCCCTATATTAGTAATACTCGTATACACAAACTGCGCCTTAGCATTCCTCACGGGACAGCTTGCTAGCGGTATACAAATCATGAAGTCATCAATCCATCCACATATATCTGTAAAGCTTTCGAGAGTCCTTGGCGCTCATCACCCTATACATAGCTAGGTTGTTCGTCTTGCAGCGGTGCCGGTCATACACGCCACAGGTACCGCTGAGTGACTAAATGCGTTATGTCCATTCTTCGGCGAGCAAGCCGCCGGCTACGAGGCGGCCTCGGCTCATTTTTTTTTTGTCGGCGCAGAGTCAAAGGAAAGGCAGGCGTCGTACAAGCACTGAGCTAGCCACGAGCTACATCGCATCAACTGCCACCGTAATACCGACTTGCCTTTGTCATCACACTACCGGGTCGGGTGTGTAACCAGTGCATACTTCTTCAGCCCAAATCCAGAAGGGTACGATATCTTACTGGTATTCAACCTGGCGTCAGCGCAGAGCTGGGAAGACCCAAAAACAAGCAAAGGCTGATCGTAGTGAGCTAGCATCAGCTACCACCGTAATCTTAATGAGGCTTGCCTTTATCACTATTATAAAAGGGGGTATTTGAAGCGGTGCATCATGTATTAATCTTGCTTCAGCTCAGACCCAGAAACATACATGGTATTGCCCGTATCATCCGGTATTCAAACTGTAGGACAAAATGGTGCGACTAACTCCGATAGCTACCGTTAATCGTCACATATTCCTGCGAACAATTTGGATGAGTCGAGCCGTGGTGCTACACAATAGGCAAGCGGATGGTACTCACATGACTGAAATCACACGTATAATACTTCGCGCCTTCATTACCCACGCCCAGCGTCACGCGGATTTCCAGATCCTCCTTTTCAAGGATTTGCGATGCCCTGGCTTCATCCACGGCCTGCGGCTCGCCATTGACGAGAAGCGCAAGATCAGAAGACCCGTCGGATGGCACGAAGGAGACCGAGACTTTCGTTGGGTCGACACAGCTCACGGGGGCGTATCCAACAGCGCATAGAATCCGGCCCCAGCTGTGATTTCGGGGCAACGCCGGGTGATGAGATGTATTGCATCGTTGGTGGAGCGCGGCCCGACTTACTTTGCATCTTCACCGAAAAGAGCACACTTCACAAGAGCAGAGGTTGAGATGGTAGAAGCAATGCGATGCGCGTCTTCATATGTCGGGGCTCCCTGGAGATTAATGAAATGTGAGCAAGATGAGATCTGGGGGACGCATCGCGATCTTACCTCGACGGAAACAGTAACAAACTTGGTCGCTCCTTCCCCATCCCTCACCACCAGTTGGGCGAGCTCAGTGGCAAAGCTGGTCAGCTCGTCCCTGAATACTTCGTACGCCTCGGGATCTGCCTTCTCGTCAATCTCTTTTTCCATCCCACTGGCGCCGTTCGCCATGGCAATGATAGTGTCGTTCGTGCTCATATCGCCATCAACGCTGATGGAGTTGAAGCTCCTGTCGACAGCATAGGTCAAGGCGCTCTGCAAGCTGCCGGGGCTTACTGCAGCATCGGTGGCAATGAAACCGAGGAGAGTCGCGTGCGGTGGCCCGGGAGGAGGGCCCATATTCGGATGGATCATGCCGGCACCTTTATCAATCCCTGCGATGCGCACATCCACCCCATTGAGCTTGAACGTCCGCGCGCGCAGCTTTGGGAACGTGTCGGTGGTCATGAACGCCCGAGCTGCCAGCTCCCAGGCTTTGAATCCAGTGCCCATCGACGCCTTGAGGTCGGCAATGCCGTTGGTGATTTTCTGGATGGGGAGGAGCTGGCCGATGACGCCCGTGGAGAGAACCAGGGTTTCGTTCTCTGGCTTTTTGCCTTCTATCTCGGGGAGCAGAGCATCTGTGGCGCGGACCATTGACCACGCGTCTTGGAGGCCCTGCGTGCCGGTGACAGCATTGGCGCAGCCGCTGTTGATCACGAGCGCGCGCGCCCTGCCGCCACTCAGGCGTAGCACATCGGTGGAGACTTGGACGGGCGCGGCCTTGAAGACGTTGCGCGTGAAACAGGCGGCGGAGGAGTTGCGGGGGGATGTGGAAAGGATGACGGAAAGGTCGAGTACGCCTGCTTTTTTCTTCACACCGCAGTGCGACGCGGTAGCCTGGAAGCCTTTTGGGAAGGAAGAGTCGGGGATTTCTACGAAGTAGTGCGCTTTGGAGGGTGCGTTCCCTGCATAGACGATGGATGACGACGAGAGCGCTCGAGCGCCGACGAGCACAGGAGAAACATGGAGTTTGCGGACAAGGCCAGACATGGTGTGGCCGCGTGAGAGCTCGTGCGAGGATGCTGTTGTCTGCGCAAACTTATACCTCTTCGTGAGATTCAGTCATCAGCCGCGCAGGGACCTTCATTTCGTCGTGCTTCGTCTCAACATCACAGGAAATTTCGAGGATAGTTCACACGCAGAGAGAACGAAGCACAGCGAGATTGTGTATGAGAATATATAGAAGGCGGCTAATACAAGCACGACACTGGTGAAAACTGCCAGCGCGGTCCAATAAAAAAGGCGGCCACCGCCGAAATTGCTCTTCCATCGCTCCGTTACTCAAAGATTCCTGCAGAGAATTGTTGAGTGCAACCGTTTTCCGGCTGCTTCGACGGTGAGTGGGAGAACACGGCGAGCGGCGGACTTTAAAGGAGTTGGAACTGTATGTATATGACTGTTTACGCCCACGCACGGGGCACCTTGGAATCAACGCCGCGCGGCGCAAAGTTCCGGTCTCTATACGTCAAGACTCAAGGCTCGCCACTCCCCGCCCCACCGCAAGAAATCACTATGGGTTCGACTCGGTGAGGATGCTGCCGTTCTTCTGGGGCTCTGGAGAGTACATAGGATTGTGCTGGCCAGGTGGAATCGCATCGCCGCCGTCGCTTCCGGGTGGATGGGCTCGGATGGACTTGGATGGAGCCGAATCGATGCCTACCCTAATCGACTCTCGTTCACTGGCTGGCTCGTTTCGCTGCTGCTGCTCTATATACCGTTCTCTCTTTGCTTGCGCTTCTCTGGCTGCGATATTCAGAGTCACTGACTCGCATACTATTTCTCGCTCTCCAGCCTCTACTCCAAAGGACGCATCCTCGGTCACAAGCGAGGAAAGCGTAACACGCGCCCCAACACCTCTCTGATCCAAATCGAGGGCGTCTCCACCAAGGAGGATGCTCAGTTTTACCTCGGAAAGGTGCGCTATCACTGCTTAATGAAACCCACCGGAATTTATGTCTGATTGTCGTATCTTTAGAGGCTTGCATACGTCTACCGCGCGAAGACCGAGGTTCGCGGGTCGAAAATCCGTGTCATCTGGGGGTACATTAGTTCCAAAGCTTGCACCCCCGTCGCGATATTGACAACTTGTCGCTTTCTTAGACGCGTAACACGGGCACATGGCAGCTCCGGTGTAGTGAAGTCGAAGTTCAGGTCAAACCTCCCACCTCAAACATTCGGCGCCAGTGTCCGCGTCGTGAGTATCCACTTACCATTCGTTCGCTTCGTTCACTCTAATCGTTTTTGTGACCCTCAGATGCTTTATCCTTCCACCATTTGATTGTGTATTACGAGTATTCCATACCGCCCGTCGCTTTCCCTATTATGCATACATATTGCCCGTATGGTCATGTCTCAACACAAAATACAATGCTGGTCTCGCCCGCTCCTCATGCCTTTCTCTCAGCCCCGAATAATGGATTGGTGATAAGGAAGACGAAACATTTTCTGGCGAGAAATTGACGCCTCGAGGACGCGAACAGACGTCATTTGCAACTGAGCGTAGACTGAGGCTAAGCGTAGACTTCACCCAGAGTACTAGTGCGAGTCGCAGTGCAACCAAATAAGGAAACTAGGCCTCACGCCTTGCCCGCAACATCCACCAGCGTCCATCTCGCAGCTATCTAGCTTCTCGCGTAACTTCTCGCACAAACTCAGCGCCCTACGACACAGTTCAGCTATCCACTCTAAACCAACATGTCAGACTTTAAACGGCCCACCCGTTTCCGCGTCCTTATCATTGGAAGGGCCAACGCGGGAAAAACAACCATCCTTCGAGCGGTCTGTGGGGTGAACGAAGAACCCAATGTCTACGATGGCAAGGGACGCAAGGTAAGCCCTTTACGGCCTGAGGGGTGTATCGATCGTGAGTAGGGCTCGCTGACTATTCGATAAGATTGGGTCGGTTCGCGCAGCCTATCATTCCATCCGCGACAAAATGTCTGGCACATCGCGTGCGATTCTCACGCCCTCTGCGATGGTGCGTTCGGACCCGCCACTATCGTATCCCTATGATACTGACATAACGGTGCAGCGCGGCGTGCATAAAATCGAATATCCACTAGTCTTCCCGAGCAATCCTGGATATGTTTTCCACGATTCTCGTGGCTTCGAATCGGGTGCCACTGATGAATTGGAGCTTGTACGGCAGTTCATCCAGACCCGAGCTGATAGTCATAATATCGAGGAACAACTTTATGCCATATGGCATCGGATCATTACCGCCTACTATTGGTCACTTACTACTATCGCGACCCCACAAGCTGTGTGACCCCACAAGCTGACGATTTGCATCTGCTCGCATTTATCTCACAACACATGGCAAATCATGGCACACTACTGTTCACAATCCCAAAGGTCAACCTCTTCCGCATTAACAGCTGAGATTCTGGGGCAAAACTGGAGAACTGCTTGAGTAAGATCAGTTCCACATCAGGGACTTCAAGCACAGTGGGCATTTCCCCCACCTATAGCATGCTGTATTGGTACACTTCATGCTCTTTATCCACAATAATTATTTAGAAATGCTTCTATCCTTTTCCTTTGCCATTGGTGGGCATCTGCCAGAATTCCATTGGCTTGTTGCCAAAAAAATCATGCAACAGCCCATTTTGCAAGGGATTGTTACATTTGTTTCTGAGGTCATGACATTGGGCCATATGCAAGTGATAGGAGACTAGTGCACAGCCATGTGACATTTCATGACTGACATGGAGACAGCTTGTGGTTTCTAGGGCTTTGTCCAGTGGCATGATCCAGCACCCCATTTACATGAAATTTTTGTTGAAGTTTCGACTTAACACCTATAGCTTCTAATCATTCTCCTTTGAGTTTCATCTTTCCTAATGGAGATTTTCTCTTTCTATTCAGCTCACTTAGCGTTCCATTCATTCCTTATCATCTATTCTTAGAGTAGGATCACTCATCATTTGCTTGGCATCAGTCATCCACTGATCATGCCATATCATGTCATTTACTTATTCTCTCTCTCTGATATAAGGACTTCATTGTATGCCTCTGCTCTCCAGTCACTCAAATTCTTTTGTGTCTGGAAGATTCTTACCTTTGCTTTGCTTAGGTATTTTCTGTTCTTCAATCACATATCAGTTTATCAGGTTATGAGCCCCATGCTCTATGCATAATCAACTACCACCTGCTACCACCCACCAAAGCATTCAGATCATACATCCTCTCTTCCTACCTCATTGCATTGCTTGCCCACCATTCCTCTTTCAACCTACTCTTGATATCTTTGTTGCAGCTTGCCTCCTTGTGCTTTGCACTCAAAATGTGATTGTTATTGGTGCTGTCAGTGCTCTTTTTGTGCTTGCAGCAGAGTTAATCTTTGGGCAGTTCCTGACCCTCTTTGTGAGTGTTGTTATTGTTTTGTTGCTCGCACTTCCCATCCACTCAATCCCACTTCCAATCACAACGCCCAGCATGACCCCATTTCTCGTCAGTTGATTAGATACTTTAACCTGTCACATTGTTGCAAGCATTATCACACCTGGTCAGGAGAATTAATTTGGTTTAGGACTCTCAACTTGTCCATTTATCTCTGATTTGTTGCCTCAGAATGGTCCTCCATGCCCTGGTGTGAAAATTCCTGCTTTTACTGGAACCAATTACAAGCCTTGGTCTCAGCAAGTCCAGGCCTATCTTTGCTTCCAAAAGATGTGGAAGTATGTGTCAGGTACAGCTCCAGCTGTAGAGACCCATGCAGTCACCAAAACACATTTGGTTTGGAACCAGGATGGTACTACAGGCTCTCAGTCCTATACCGTCCAAGAAGAAACACCAGATTCAGTCAAAGCTCATGCTGAATGGGCAGAAGAAGATGATGAGGCTATTGGTATGATTGTCTTATTCATCCATCCCTCTCTCTATCATCTCTTTGACAACCTCACTACATCCAAGGAGCATTGGGACATCCTCAAAAGCACCTACAGCTTGCCAGGTGCAGTCGCAGCTTTTACTGACTTCCAGAACCTTTTCTGTGCCACCTTCACTGAGCCAAAATCACTCTGACTGCAGATCACGGAGCTTGAGCAAGCTTGCTTCAATCTGCACTTGCTGAGTGTCCAGATCTCAGACCAATTCATGGCCTTCATCATCCTTCAGGCTTTGCCTGACTCCTACACCACCCTTGCCTCCACAATACTTGCCTCCTTGAATGTCACCAGTCTCACCACTGCCGGTATTATCCCTCGAACCATTGAAGAAGAGGCTCGTTGTGCTGGCAACCCCAGTGCAGCATTGCTCAAGGCTAAGGGTGGAGCATTGGGATCATTGAAGAAGGAAAAGGGGAAGAAATGCATTGCAATTACTGTAATAGGGCATCAATGTGATTAGTCAGATTCTTGGAATGTCAGCACAAGTTCAATAGTGACGTAACCTTGAGTCCTGGTGATCGCAAGCCTGGATGTATTGACTATTACAGAAATAGGTATTGAAATTGGACATTTGTATTTTTTTGGAACCCACTTCTTGGTTAGCTACACTCACAAGTAGAAATGCTATTTGCGAGTTGTGTCAGAGTTGTGCAGGTCCGCGCAGGTCCGGAGAGGTCCAAGAGGTGGAAAGGGCAAACTAGCTAGTCCAGATGCACAGAGGTGAACGTCTGACTTCCAGAGTTGACGGACAGAGACGGGAGGCTTAGGAGTGGCTGCTAGGCAGAGCAGATGGGGGAGAAAGACAAGATACTAACTCTGCTGCTCTCCAGAGGAGGCAGCTGGTATATATACATGAAGCTGTCTAGTGGTGTCTAATAGGAGTGTGAAAGTAATGAATGGAGACAACAGGGATCAATAAGAAATGTATGGACAAGGGTAAAGAAGGAAGGGAACGTGTGGCGGGGTCCTCGGCAGGAGTCCAGTGAGGCGGGCATCGAGGCCGAGGATCACGGGCCCACATGTAGGAGGTCCAGATGCTCCAGAGGGCCTAGACATGGGTCCGGAGGGGCCAGAGGCCCCGGTCATCGTGCAGAGGAGGTCCTCAGGGTCTCGGAACGTGTCGCGGTCGTGACAAGTTGTCCCAGGACCCTGGAAAGCCCTAAGAAATCATATATGCCAGATCTACTAATTTTGGGGAAAAAATCTGAATGCTATATGCTGGAAAGTCCAAAAACGGTGCAATTTTGGGCTGAAGTATGAGGACTAAAGTGGGCAAAAATAGTCCATGTCTTGTGCCAGAAAGTCTAAAAAGCTTGGAAATGGGGGGAAAAATCCCAAAAAAACAAAAAAATGTTAGTCTGGAGCAATGTATGATCCAAAAATGACGAAAATTCAGATAAAAAGTTAATAATGTCCAAGGACTAAATTTAGGGAATTGGCTAATGTTATGTGCCCCTGAGTCGAAATTTGGCTTTATTTGGTGCCGATTTTTTCCTTTTTTGGATCGGACATATATTAGGGCTTTCCAGGGTCCTGTTGTCCCACATGCAGACTGTCCTTGGTGATCTGTGGCAAGGACACATGAGGCTTCGTCATCAAGCCATATCCACGTGCTAATTGCCAGTACTTGCACGTGCACACACACTTGTGCACCCTCTCCCACATCTACTTGTTTTCACCTACTCTGACATTCACTATTTGTATGCTCGCCCACCATTAATTGATATTAGGACTCACACGCCTGCTCACTCCCCACACACCCACACTCATTCCCCCAAGCCCATCCATCCACTTTCCCATGCCTGCCCATTGCATACTCGCACGCTGCATACAACCACCTCCATCCCACACACGTGCACCTTGCACCTTGCCAACTGTGCGTCGCAGAGCACCAGTGCCCACCGTCGATTCAGGTACAACCTCTTTGTGGCCTTTCCTGGTGATTTTTTTCTCACTTCCTCCCACTCCTTTCAGCCTCCTTATCTACTCACTTGATCCCCCCTCTCCCCATTAGCATACACACCCACTTGCGTTACTGCAAAACTGCATGCACCACCCCATAAACTCTTTGCTCACTCCCCATTTGCACACATCCGCTTACCTGTCTACACACTTGCATGTAACAGGCATGCTCGCTATCTGCATACACACACCCTCGCACACACACCTGTCCACTCATTCAAATTTCCCATGTGATCACTTGTTTGCAAATTGCCCATGTGTTCATGCTACAACTCTCACTTGGACCCCTATCTACTCATACATTCAACAACTTGCTTGCACACCCATCCACCTGCCTGCATGTGGTACATGTAAATCCATGTGCTTGCTTGTTCTCTAATACATGACGCACACCCTTCCCCTTGCCAGACTTGTCCTGACAAACACATGCATATTTTAGGGGGATTTTTTCCTGGTCTTCAGTGAGTGTGTTCCTTTCTTTATTTCTTTTTTAAGTCACCATAAATGCTGACTTAATAGTTCTTTCTTCCATTTGTTATCAGCCACTTGCTAACATGCTGCCACTTCTTCAACAACCTTTTAACACTATAGTTCAGCTGCTGTGTGGATCTGAGAGTTGCCACATGTGCAAAATACCAAGTATAGCCAGCACTCTGAACCCCTTCATTTATAGATTGTTCACCCCCTATATACTCAATATAGTTTTTCTTCCATTTATTGTATGGACTGTGAAAATTACAAAACAGAACAAAAAAAAATGAGTATTTGGAGTGCACCAAATGGCAGTTGTGTTGAGAGCATACAGCCACATAGAGTCTGTGGCCAGGGCATATTTGTGAATATATTTGTATTCTCAAGTACTTTGCACTCCAGAACACCAGCACTCCAGAGTGCTTCGCATTCACAAATACTAATAATTGCAAGCAAGTATTTGAAAATATATTTTTGGGGAAGAATAGGAATAGGAGTACAAATAGGGGTAAGCACTCCTGAATATGTCCATTCCAGGAGTAAGAATATTAATTCTTTTCCTGCCCTATCTCAGGCCTCTGAGCCAACTGCATTCTACTTGTTGTCTGATTCCTCATCACATTGGATGCTAGACTCTGGTTGCTCCAACCACATCACAAATTCTCTAGCCAACTTCACTGATTATTGCCCCTACTCTGTGCCAAAGCAAATACTTCTGGGCAAATCTGGTATGACAATGGAATATCTAGGCAAAGGGATTATCTATGGATCAACACTTTTTGATGATGCACC
This sequence comes from Botryobasidium botryosum FD-172 SS1, assembly GCA_000697705.1. Lineage (NCBI taxonomy): Eukaryota > Fungi > Basidiomycota > Agaricomycetes > Cantharellales > Botryobasidiaceae > Botryobasidium > Botryobasidium botryosum. Next base: position 52,718 of record KL198143.1, read on the forward strand.
AAAGGATTTATCCTTCAATCATGTTTTATTTGCTCCCACAGCAGCTCATTGGTACATTGTGATTGGTGTACTTGATGATCTTGGTTTTACAATTGCATTCAGACAGAACAAGGCAAGGATCAAGTGAGGCTAGGGCTGGACAAGATTTATTATTCTCATTCCTAGAATATGAATATTCATGAATACTTACCCTATTTGCACTCTCACTTCTATTCTTCACTTAAAAAATCATTCACAAATAAGTATTTGCAAATAATGGTATTTGCAAGTGTGGTGCACTCCTGAATACTACTATTGTGCACTTGTGAATAGTAGTATTCAGGAGTGGAGTACTCCAGAGTTAAGAATAAATTCTTGGGGAAGGGGGGGGGAAAT
>KL198144.1:0-58991 GCA_000697705.1 Botryobasidium botryosum FD-172 SS1
CTCCGGAGAGGCACACCGCATAATTCATAATATACTTGTATCCTCAAGTCCAATCCCTACTCTGCGCCATGATGTCCCTCGCAGCCACCGAGCGATTGTCTGCGGATGTTAAGGAGAGTCCTGAAATAATGACTTGGAACGCGGCCACCGGAGAACTGGAGACGTGGTCATAGTACGTCCCCCTCCAGGCACAACGCGACGTCAGCTGACGCAGATCCAGCCCGACCCAGCAGGGAGTCCAAGTCCCCCTCAGCACACTCTTTGTGTACCTCTCGCGGAATAGTATCCCCTCTCCGGCGTGCTGGTGCTCGCTCGATCCCAACAATCCCTCGCGCACAAGGCTAATCAGATGGGACAAGATGGGTGGAGAATGGTGCTTTGCATGTGCGAGTAAAAAGACTTGTGGGTACTTTGGTGCGTCATGTGCGACTACGCTGGCGTGCAAAAAACTTGACTTAATTTGTTAGGAATGCTCGGAAAGAGATGGGACAATGGCTTCCTTGATACCAAGGACTACGAGGGTGAATCCCATTCTTTTTTCTCAATGCATACGTTATATCCACGGCCGCTTCACTTCAGATCTCCCTCCTAGCCAACAATTGCGTTCGACGCGCAAGCATAGAAGCCAGCCAGGTACGCTCCCTTTTGTAGGTATACTCTCGTAATACACTATAACGTATCTACTGCTCATAGGCTCTACCCAGCATGCCACGGTTCAATCGCCATCCATGATCGCGACACGCCAGCTCTCCACGCCCTCAATTGCACAACATGAACACGAGGAGTGCAGCCCATCACCCGGCTCGCCCAGTACGTCGGAGAAATCGGCATCACTCTATCCGCCTCTCCACGCCCTCCGCAGCCGGGACGAGCCCACAGCTCACTCCATACTCGTCGAACTCATGGAGAAGCTGGATGAAGGTACCCTCTCCGTCGACGCATTCTATTATCACTTCACAGTGTGCGTCTGCAGTGCTGTAGGCACTCGCCGGGGCCATAAACGTCACCGGGCTCAGTGCAGCATGTATGCAGCGCATACTCGTGCAGAGAGGTCCCGCGGTCATGCAAGGGTTGTTGCGTAGCATGTATATCCTTTAGGGCATGGCCGTGATTTATCCCAGATCCACGAATAATGCTGAGAATACACTATTGAGCAAGGCTATTCAAAAGCTGATCCAAGTGAGCGCCAAGACTTGAGAGTGTTTCATTCAGCATTCCTCTCGAAGGTATCTGCGAATACACGCATTCACGAATAGGAATACGAATTCGCAAAAGAATTAGGTGAGTAATATGGCCATGGGGCAACGGGGTGCGTCTGGCTAGTTTTGACCATAAGCTCCACACATTCCACTCGTTCGCTCACTCACCTCCCACATCAGTCACCCCCACACCCTCACTGCATGTAAGTAATCACACTCTTTTTTGTCCATCCGTCCTGTGCACCTGATTCCCCTTACCATGTCGGCCATCTCCCGTTATCGCAGCTTTTGCACGCATTTTTTTTGCGTATCCCACACGGTTGCTACTGCAAGAGCACTACAGACGTATGCATTTGGGCAATAATGCAGCACCATCTGTGCTCACTATCGTTTTTTAACAGAGTTCATTTCAATGGCTCGGTTTAGCGATGCACCCGCCCATGTCGCCTCTCGCCTACTCGTCGCTATCCTCGGGCGTAGTGTGTAATATTTTTTTTGGGTCACTAAAGTTTAAGGCTCCTATGGTCTAGTGGTAATATGTTCATAACAGATTGGTTGGTGGGATGCTGGTTCGAATCCCGCGCAGTGCAACTATTTTGTCCCTCAAAGAAATTGACACCTTTGATCTGATTGTTACCTGAAATTCTGGAATTACCAAAGTTACCGCATGCAGGACTGCCGAATTACTGGTAATACCAGAAATTTGGAATTACCAAACCCTGTATAATGCATAATGGACCTTGTGCATTAATGCATGTTTGGAATTCCATAATCTGCATGTATAGTGCTATCTCAAACTTCTCCGTGAAGTTCGCATTCCGACTCAATATGGAGGCCTTCAAGGCGCGGATGCAAGGGACGGCGAGTGTGCATTTTTGCAGGTAGTGAGACAACGTTGCTCGTTTTTTTGTACCGGTGCGCTCTAGATTAAGGGAGGAAATATCAGTTCAGTTCAGTTCAGTGCTGTAGCCTGCCTGGTGACGCGTCGAAGAAAGGCATACCGAGGAGTTCTCTGAAGACAGGAAGTCGCTCTGCTCTCACAACCACCTCGTCTACAACCTCCATGCTTTGGAAAACGCTTGCGAAATTTGGTGTCGTCGATTGCAGTTCACAGCGGACAACCTCCAAGCCTTGGGTTACTCTACCAAAGTATCTTTGAAAGTGGGTGGGCAGCCTGACTTTGAGGCCTTGAAACGCATCCCATCGCTTGGCAATTCGGTGCAAAGTCCTGTGGGCCGTGTGCTTATAAACCACATCATGTAGGCGACTCTCTAAGCCAACGCTGATGCACCGAAAGTTCGGTGTCTCCACATCTCCCCGAGGATGACCCATATGGCGTGTACAAACTCCTCCACGGCCGGTGAGACTGTCTTGCACCCATCTTGGGCAACACAGACATTGGTGAAATCCTTGAAGGTCGTAATGGAGATGGTGATATGCTGCCCAGGAGAGCTGGCGGTGAGACAGGTGATCGCGTCAAGTGCGCTGCAGATGGATTCCTTTACTTCTACGATGGGCTCTGACGGCACCGACAGCTCCTCTTGTGTTACTCCCATAGCTTCCAGGGCAGGCATGAACCCATGTATCAATGGATAAAAATTGATTTCATTGGAGCGATCTGGAGTGGTGTTGACAACAGGCTCACTGGGCTCGACGGTAGGCTCGTTGGGGCCGTTGGTGGGCATACTGGAGTCGGCAATAGGCTTGTCGGAGCTGATGATCATCGGTGATGGTGGGGTCATGGAGCAAAATCAAGACGGAGATCAAGTAACAGGAGGGAAGCGAATGGCTCTAGGTTTTTTCAGACAAGCTCAGGTGTAAAATATTAAAGTACTTGCTGAGTCCCCTACAAAAAATACCTCCGTCGCGCGCACGGACGCAGTTAATGGCCACAACTTCGAACTCCGCCTCAACAATCTCGGATCAAGTCTTAATTACATAATAAAGCGATTCAGCGCCAGCCTCAACTACTTACACTTCAACAGATGCTTTGCACGCACGTACAGTCCGTGGACCATGCCCAAGTAGGCAGAGCGTGCAGAATTTCATCTGATAAAGCGCGTATATAGAGTGCGTTGAGGCCATCCGCGCTCGGGAGCGTTCTACAAGCGGGGACCCGGAACGGCGGACGGTTTCTTGGGCTTGAATGCACCGCATGATCTGGTGCAGTGCATTGTGCTCGGGGTGCCGAAGGCGATCTTTCTGTCACATGCACCGGTATTACTCAATCAGAAAATACAGCGGCCGACGGATACGTTCGGGCAGTACCCTTGCTATTCTTACCTTATCGCGATGTATTGTAGATGTATTGTCTATCTTTCCCTTGTGCAAAAGCATGATACAAAGGAACGCACAATACTCATACTGCCGTGCCCTCACCCCTTTCATCGCCGGCTTTGCTTTTGTGACACATGTTACCAGTGACCATGCGCAGCACCGACCGCTCAAACGCCGCTCTATTCGCTTCATAAATCCGTCAACAAACAACAGTCTCTATATTCGTTACTCTTCATTCTTCGACTTCAAATACATACTGATATGAATACATGGAATTATGGCGCACGACCGCGGTAACAAAATGCGATAAAACAAACACACGGTAAATGATGGGAGATGACAGTGATGCGGTGCAATGAGTGGCAAGAAACAGCGAGTGGTGTGTGTATGAGAACGAAGACAAGGACAAAACGTGACAACAGATGAAGGAGGGTGGAATATGGAGAAAGCAAGTGAGTCCACCGTCCGCAGACCGAGCCCAACAAGATAAGAAGGATGAAGTGAAACAGGATGGAAACAGAAAAAGGAGGGGAAAGATGTAAAGGCCACAAAAGAAACGAAAGGAAGGAAGAGTGCGAGAATGAAGAGGAAGAGCGGGTAAAAAAAGATGAGTTTACTCGCCCGCCCACTCGCCACCGCTAGCGAGCCGATGGAAAGTGCCCTTGCGTTGCATGAGAGCCTCGTACGACCCCTCCTCGGCAACCACACCCTCGTGCAGCACAATGATCCGGTCACACATCTGCATCACAGAGACCTTGTGCGTCACGACAATGGCAGTGCGTCCGATGGCGGCCTTCTTCATAGTCGCCATAACAGCCGCCTGATTGGTCGAGTCCAGCGCCGACGTGCACTCGTCAAAGATGAGCACGTTCGCATGCCCGTTGACAAGCGCGCGCGCGATCTGCAGCCGCTGAGCCTGGCCGCCCGAAATCAGCCCCGCGTTCTCGCCGAGCATCGTGTCGTACGCCTTTGGCAGCCCCATGATGAAATCGTGCAGATTCGCGTCCCGCGCCGCACGCTCGACTTCGGAAAAGGGGATGGCGTTCTCGGAGCCGTAGCAGATGTTCTCGGTAACGGTGGCGTCGAAAAGAGCGGGCTGTTGGCTGACAACGGTGATGCGGTTCCGCAGCCATACGACCTCGGTATCCGAAAGCGGGAAACGGCCAATCTTGATAGAGCCTTCGGTAGGTTCGTAGAGGCGCTGCAGGAGCGCGGCGATGGTGGATTTGCCTGATCCGGAAGAGCCAACGATGGCGACAGTTTCGCCCTCCTTGATCTGGCATGAAAGGCCGGTGAGAACGGGGGCATCGGGTCGCTGTGGGTACGAAAACGTGACGTTGTCAAAGATGATATCGCCCTTGATGGGGTGCCTCAGCTGGCCATGCGATTCGCTCGTTTCTTCGGTAAGTTTGAGGAGGTAGCCGAGATCGTGGGCGGCCTGCTTAGCCTTGGCGATCTTGGGGACTAAAGTGGGCAGCTTGTTAGTATTGCGCAGCCAAGGTGGCCAGTGAGAAAATGGACATACCAAAAGTCATCATCTGCGATGCAACAGATACAGAGAATACCACGAGATTAAGAACCTCGAGCATCTGCTGATAGCTGTACTCTCCGCGGGCCATGAACACGGCGCTCACATAAAACAGAAGAGCTATAAGTGTAAACGCAGTCAGCGACCACGCTCAACCGAGAAAACTGGAGAAAGAGGGCGCGCACCTTCGGCAGCATAGATCAAGCCATTAGCCACGCCGTACCCCAACCCAGCCACAAATGCGCCCCGCACACCAACTTCCAACGCGTCCTCGATCGCAATCTCAAACTCGCGCTTAAACACCGAGCCGAGCGTCATAGCCCGGATCGCACGCACATTCGCCACCGACTCGTAAAACTTCTTGGCCACCACTTCCCGTGCGCGCTTGTTCCGCACCTCGAACCGGCCGAGGTACATCGTTTGGAGGGCCATGCACACCGCAAACACGGGGCCGATGGCGATGCCCACGAGCGTGAGCTGCCACCCGATGGCCATGGCCCAGATGAGGCCGACGGAGAGCATGGTGGCAACGACGACGAACGGGCCGAGGACGGTGGAGATGAGCGAGCGCGCCTCGTCCGCGTCCGCGATGATCCGCTGCACGATCTGCTGTGGCGCGTTGTCGGGCGCGTCGAAGAACGCCTTGTCCTGCTGCATCACGCGTTGGAAGCACCGCTTGCGGAGCTCGACCGCCCATGTCATCGACCCGCTCTCGAGAAAGAAGAACTTGCAGCCGACGGCGAGGCCGTCGCCCGCGGCGGCAGCGAGCACCATGAGCGCAAATGTCGTGATGAGGCTCGCGTCCTTGGCGCCGGTCCCGACCTGCGCAAAGAGTCGCGCGAGGAGAAAGCTGAAGACGGGCGTCATCGCGCCGTTGGCCACGGCCGCGAGCAGCCCAAAGAAAATGACGGGCTTGTTGGGGACGGTCGAGTAGAAACGGGCGAGAATCTTGAATATCGACGGGACCTTCTCAAGAGCGGCCGGCTCGGAACCAGAGGAGGGAATGTCAACAGTGATCTGGTTGAGGGCTGGATTCGACCGGACGCGCTTGATAGATCGCTTGCGATTGGCTTCAGCGCCGGAAGCCTCCATCGCCTGCTTCTCCCTCTCAAACTCTTCGTCCCACTCGTCCGCACCATCGAAATCAAACGCGACTCGGCTCTTGCTCTTCTGGTTGACCGTGAACGAAGAGGTCGTCGGCGACGTCGGCTCGAACTGCAAACTCCGCCTCCTCTCCTTCTTCTTGCCCCCACTGCTCCCGGACTGTGATTGGGACTGTGGCGGTAACGACGACTGCGGGCGCATCTTGACCAACTCCACGCTCGACAAACTCCCTCGTACGTTCGACAGCGCACGCGCACGCGCTTCAGCCTCGGGAAAGAACGTCGACCTCCTCACCGCCGCCAAATCGTACGGCCGGAATGGCGCCGCACCCGCAGTGGCAGTCGTAGCTGTCGACACACGCCTACTTCCCGCCCCCGACCCACCCCCACCCCCAATCTTCGCCAAATCCGCGACAGCATCCAACATCCACATATTCATACTCGGCGGCCTTAGCGCCAGCCCGCCCCCAAGACTCAACCTCTTGCTCTGGCGGACCTCCCACGCGGCCGACAACTTTCTCTCGTCGCGCTCAAACACCACCGCTGCCTCCTCCTCAAACGTCTCCCCGCCGCGCACGGGCTCACCCATGTCGAGCTCGGGCGTGTGCTGCACGGGGAACCCGCCGGGGGCCGATTGCTGCTCTAGCAGCTTGCAGAACTCGGATCTCCCCAAGCTCCATCCCGATCCTGAGCCCGATCCCGAGGCGCGGCCCTGGGCGTTGTTGTAATACTCCTCTTCGAGCGCGTAGCGGTAGCCTTCCTCAACGACGGAGCCCGCTTTCATAACGTATACAAAATCATCTGGCGTTATTTGGGATAGATCATGCGTGATGACGATCGTGGTGCGATTCCTGCGCCATTGTTTGATCGCTTCGAATACCAGAATGCGGGATGTCGCGTCGAGTGCGGACGTAGCTTCATCTAAAGTGCGAGACTCGCATATTAGTACCCATGTGGCCCAAATGAAAGTTCAAAGAGGGGAATGTACGAACCAAGGATCAGAACGGTAGGATCCCGCATCATAGCACGGGCAATAGCCAGCCTCTGTTTCTGCCCCCCACTCAAACTCTGCCCACCTACCCCGAGCATCGTATCATACCCATTCGGCAGATCGCGCACAAACTCGTGCATCAGCGCCGCGCGACATACATTCTCCACCTCCTCGCGCGTTACATCCTCGGGGCGCTTCCGCCGATAATACGACGCCGCAGACGCAGACGTCGATGTCGTGTACGCCGTAGTGCGCGGCGCAGAGGGCGACGAGCCAGCGAGTCCAATGGCGACATTGTCATGTATACTCATCTCAAAAAGGATACAGCTCTGCGAGACCAGCGCAACGTGCTCGCTGACCCACGTCGGATCGAGCACCCGGAGCTCCTGGTCGTCCAACAATATCGACCCGCCGCCGTACCCGAACCGCGTGCGCGGCTCGACGTCGTACATGCCCATGAGGAGCTGCGCGACGGTCGACTTGCCCGAGCCGCTCCCGCCCACGATGAACGTCGTCTCGCCCGCGGCGAGATCCATGCTCTTGATGTTCAGCACGGGGACGGCGGGCCGTGCGGGGTATGCGAAGCGGATCTCGTGCAGCGTGAAGCCGCCGTGGCACTTGGACGGCGTGATCTTGGCCATGCGCGTGATGTGGGCTGCGCGCTTGCTGAGTGCTGTCGGGCGCCGCACGAGAGTCGTGTGGGATTGGGATTTCGAGTAGGCTGGGGGCGGGGACACGAGCGTCGTGGATGTCGAGCCAGAGACGGTGTGGTTGGAGGTGTGTTGGTCGAGCGTGGGCTCGGGAGCGGGATACTCGGTGGGTGCTTCGATGAGTGCGAGCAGCGAGACCATGGCAGATTTGCCCTTGGTCAGTACGACCAAAAGTGGGATGCACATTTGCAGATTACTCGACGCGATAAGACATGCCCAGAAAACACCGGTCACTTGCCCAGGAGTGATTTTGCCCTCTCGGACGAGCTTGGAACCAAACCAGTAACCCTGGACGAACATGGCAAAGAGAGTAAAGTGGGTGAAGCCGCCTGCTGCGCCCCAGATGGCAGCGCAGCGCTTGTAAGCCACGCGTGCTTGGTCGACGATGTTGGCAAAGGCAGCCTGTTCGCGCTTGGACGCGTTGAACGCTTTGACGGTCGCGATGCTGGCGACGGCGCGGTCGACACGGGTGCCAGCCTGCGCTGTGCACGCGCGCTCGCGGTTGTACAAGGGGACAGCAAGAGACTGGGAGACGCCTTGCACGATGATGACAAGAGGAATGACAGAGAGAATAACGAGGGTGAGGAGCCAGGACTGCACAAAGGCCAGGACGAGACAAGCGCAGGCCGTGGTGCCATACTGAATGAGCATCCCTGTGTTGAGGGACGACGCGCTCCGCACTTGGTCGGTTTCGCTGGATAAGGCAAGGGATGTTGATTACCTCAGCACCACTATAGACAAAGTGAGGAAGGCGCACTTTGAGAATTTAGACATCATCCCGCCAGCGCCGACGGCCTCGCCGTCAGTACCCACAGCACCATCCTCGTGGGTAACCTGGAGGTCGAACCAGACGAGCTCACGCGCAGCGACGGATTCGTAGACGCGGCGCCTGAGACGGGCGACATTGCGCTCGCCGACCCAGATCCAGAGACTAGACATGACGCTGCTGAGGGCGAGGGACCCACCTGCGAGGGCGATAAGTTCAAAAGCAGCTATAGACATATCGTGAAGAAGCCTGTCCCTGTCGGCCTGCGAGGCGTTGGGACCGGAGGGAAAGCGGCCAAAGATGTCGAATGTCTGGCCGATGATGAAGGTCATGAAGGGTGCGACTGCGCCTGCAGCGAGGGAGACGAGGATGGCGGGGAGGAGGAGGAAGAGACGGTCATTGCGGGTGCAGAGGGAGAAGAGGAGCCGAAGCGACGGGTGTGGAGGTGCGTAGACGGGGGTCGCGGGCGGGGATACAGCGGAGACGGGGGAGAGGGGTGGCTTGAGGACGCCGGTGGACGCCGGGCGGGGGCGGGGGCGGGTGTCGACCTCCAGCGGGACGGCTGGGCGACGCATGGGGGGCTGCTTGCAACTTGCTTGCTTGCTGGGTGGTCTCTGAGTCTCTGGTGGAGGACCAGCACCCCCCTCCATTGTCTTTAACCGTCCCGCTGCATCGAACAATGGGACCGGGACTATTGACCGTTGTTGACACCAATGCGTCTGGCACAAAGGAAAGGCCGTTGCTGACTAAGCATCCCCCCGCCACTCCGTGTCGCGCTTCGTGTTTCCACCACTGTCCCCTCCGTCTCTTGTTGTCCTAGCAAGAGTCTATTGGCGAACGACGCTAACCCTCGCGCAACAACTACTATTAATATTACTTAGTCGGTAGCAGACGATTGACCCTCGACAGCCTCGACCGCCGGCGTTTCGATGCCTGCGAGTATCAGGATTCGGGGTCCTCCCTCCTCCCGACTTTGGTGGCGAGAAGCTCTCCAAGGCACAAGCATGAATGACATCCGTCTACGGCACGCCAGCTCGGTATTCTCTCCTGAGTTCTATCCGATCATCCATCGCATCGTATATCCCGCGATATGAAAGTACTGCGTGGCAAAGTCGCCGGCAATGCACAGACGCAGAAATCCACCCGTCCTTTCATCCGCATTCGGCCTCCGTCCCTTGCGAGATTCCCGGAACTCTCACTTCGCTACCAACCCCGCCATAATCTCCCTCGACTGCCAGTATGTAACCCTTGCGCTTGAGTGATTGCTCAGTCGTTTCCGCTCTCACGGAACTGATGTTCGTATTCCTGAGTCCTGATGCACTTATATTAATTCTCTTACCTCTGTCACGACTCGCACCCTGGTGCCTTGTCATCCATCCGATCGGTTCGGCGGCGCCGCGCTTTCTCTGCTGGTGCTCTTCCCTAGATATCCCCAGAACACGGCTACGTAAGGATAGCGTATACCGGCCAAAGAGACGGGTGAAACAGTCTGGAGTCCTGGACGCAGGGCCACGTCCGTTAATGACGTAATATACGTGGCAGCTTCAGCGGAGCGGACAGCTGGAAGAGTACTGCCACTGGAGCCTCAGTGAACGCGCAGACTTTTGGGGACTACCCGTGGACTTTCGTACCAGCAGCGTGTCGCCACACCGCCCAGGGAAACTAAGAATCATCCCGCAGAAGACCACTTCTCTCAATGACATCAATCTATGATCGCTGCACGCCGTCCTATTAAAATGCAGACCTGGGCAACTTCTCGCTTGGTGTCACCTATCGAACAAACTGAATATCCTCCACGCCACTTCCATCCTCATCACGACTTGGGTGATATCCAGACGCATCTCTGGCTTCAGCTGCCAACATTCCTCCAGGAGGGGGCGAAGTTCGCTCTCGCTTTCAGAAGGAAGCTTGAATTTGTCCAAGTCTAGATGTTGACCGTGCTCCACTATCGCTGCCTGGTCCGCGGAGTCATCAAAGTCGCTTATCGACTGCTTCGACATGAGCTACGCGTAAAACTCTGAGCCTCTCGAAAAGAGTAACGTGGGGTTGGACACTACGCCTACCTCTAGCGTTGCAACCGCCCACGTCCAAATATCGCAGGGTCTGGTGAGCTGCGCCTTCGTGCCCTTTAGACTTGATGCTACGAGCTCGGGTGCGATCCATGGAGCCCATTGGCCTCGTGAGACCATAGAGCTGTCGAACGTACCCCCTTCGTGGTCGGATAGCTCAAATCCGGCCAGGAGTGCGCTACCTTGATCGGATATATAAATTGTTTCCTACAATCAGTGAATAACAGCGTTATTATGGGCTCTGGATGCGATGAAATTGGTATGGATACTCACACCTTTCATACCACCAAGGACGATTGGCTTATCGAACGAGTGAAGGTATCGCAGTCCGTAGGCGGCTTCGAGGCACTAGACCGCCACATATGGTTATCGGATGGTGACCACGAGGAAGATGGAAAATATTTACGATTTTGAACGCTTGACCCGTAGGTTTCTCCCGGAGATAATCAACAGCCGTACCGTTCCTAGAGCTCAAGAGTCACTATTTAGTTCCGGGTATATTGGGGGAAGATGCTTACTTGCACCAAGGAGATACACGGAATCTGGAGTAAGGCATGTATCAGTACGTCGGAAATCCAGAAAGGTCAAAATTTTAAATGCTTACGGAGGTCGCTCTGGCTCACTGCATATGCCATATAGTGGCAAGATATAGGAGCTATGGAGCTGTCTCCTAATGTACACTTCCCTTCGCACGAGCTCAAGGTCACGCGAATTTGGGATTAGCTCTGCTATTATCGTGGATGCGCGCGGTGATTGGTGGGATTTACCTGCCGATCTTTCTTGCCTAGGACTCGATATGAGCCCCGTCTGACACTAAGCATCACTTTTTGTTGGCCCAGCCAGGTTGCTTCCCAAACATCCCAGTTCTGTGGTACAAATATACAGCCGTTAGAATGCCTTGACGTACCTCTTGGAGAAAGAGCCATACCTTGTCTGAGCTGACTTGCGTTTCATCGGTGTACTCAACACCCAAGCGGAGCTCGGCATGCGGCAAAGTGACGTCGAATAAGCTGTGGAGAGCAAAAAGCTCCATTCTTCGGTCGTCAAGGTCGAGGGAGCCGGGGCCAGCAGTATTAGACTTGAGTTTCTGTGAGACAGGTCGAGCATTAGGCAAGAGGGCATAAACATGGCAGTTTGAGAAGACACACACCTCCTGCAATTCCTTTAAGCGCTCATCAAGCAGCTTTCGACGCGCCGGGTCCAAGCTCTCCATCTCCGGCTGTGACCTTATCATGTCCACTATAAAGTCTCGGTCGTTTTTACGAGTGGCAGCCAAATCCTCGCTCCATTCATGGGCTCGTGTCTGAGTTACAAGCTAGCAAAATGTGAGCATGAATCCCATATATTTAATCAATAAAGCTGACACGTTACTTCAAGGGCTTGGAGGGAGGAGAGCTCAGTCTCGAGATTGGCCTCGATCGTGGGCTGGTGTATCAAGCATTCAAAACTATCAAGATCGGCTATATAGTCTGTACGTGACTCGACAGACTGCAAGATCCTAAGCGAAAGCTACGTTAGTTGCCTGGGTACCTTAGGTAGCGAAAAAGCGCCCACGATATGAGTGCGGTTAGCGAACTTTCACGACTTTGGTCGCCCAAGTCTGAGTTTTCTTGTAGTGCGCGAAGACTTTTGTGACCGCAGATACGCAACAGCTCCAGCTGTTTGCTGTAACACATACCATATGAGTCCAAATAGAACAAAATATATTTGTGTGCTCCTTACCCATAGAAAGGGAAGAAGGTATGTTCGTGCTTTCTAGCCAGACTTTTGAGCAATTCAGATGCAAGAGAAAATTGTGGGCTGGTTGGAGCCTCCATTTCAGGCAGGGTAGTAACCTTATCACGTTGATTTGGTAGGTCCAGCTTGGATTCATTAGACGCGGCGGGAGGCTGCTCTGCCGATTCGATAGGGAGCCCATGTTCAATTTCGACCCCACTTGTCTTATCCGTAGATAAAGTGGAGGCATTTGGTTGAAGAGTATCTAGGATACGTGCCGACAAGAGAGAGCAATCAAAGCCGAGAGGCTGGTGGCGCAAAAGCTGATCGGCAAGATGAGAAGGCATTGCAAGGAAACGTGAGAAGACACGAACAATCTGCAACTCATCCAGGATTTTGTCGGCTAGCTTACTGAAGGCAATATTATAGGTATCCGGCGTTTCATTAGCCCGAAGTTCGTCTGACAGCGTATCCGCGTCTTGCCCTTTTGCGATGCTAAACTCGCGACCCCACGCACGTTCAGAAGAAGTTGGGATCTGGGACAAGACAAGTGGTGGCGTGACTGTGTATCCTGGATAATAGCGAGTATGGCCGCACGTTGAACTCGGCCGAGAATGCATCGAGGCAATCAAGTTTGGCCTCAACGTCGCCCGCTATGGTGAGCTGGTTAGCAAAGCTTTGGAGCCGATCCAGGCAACTCCAGTGATTCATAGATGAGCATATTTCTGTCAGAAATCTGCGAAAGCAAAGGCTGGTGAATATTGCTCATGTAATAAAGGCCTCGCAAGTGGCCACTCACGCCGCAAACCTATCTACTGTCGAGCCTACACGCGCCTCATCCTCCGGGTTCCAGCTATCTTGAGCAGCATGCGACACTACTTCTATCTGATGGTGCAACAGTGCATACTTTTCCCTTTGAACAGCATAGCAGGAAGGCGCTAAGGAAAAGTAAGGTGGGGGAGATATCCGAGCGAAACTTATCTACCTGTGGTACTCCAAAGTTGCCAACGCAGCATTGACCTCTTCCAATAAGCCAAACACGGTCAGGAACCGCGGTACACGAAATGCCGTGTCCAGTGCCTTGGTTGCTGCATCTTTTGAAACAGACAGTCCAGTAACCAATTCTCCGTACTGCGCTCGGATAGGTCGTTGAAACGGCGGCGATTGATGACGAACGCTCGTAGCCGCGACATCCGTGTCAATGCTAGCACTGTCTTGAGAGACCTGAGATAGCGGGTGACTAGAAGGAAGAACCTGAGATCGTGCGCCGGGGAAACATTTGCAAAAGAGCCCCTTGAGAATGCTCAAGCAAGAAATAACGAGCCCCATGGCGTTGGCCCGCGTTCTGCAGCCCGCTGCTCGGCTCCGAGATGATGGTGAATTTCAACTTCGGGAAATTCTTCCCTGTCTTCATATCCGTGTTTACCCCGTGTGCTAATGACGAGCACATTTGGGCGTGTGAGGGCTTAAGTAGCGATGGTGGTATGCGTTTGGGCACAACAGCTGCTGTAGTTCATCTAGACTTTAGTTTTATGTAAGCAGTATTTTTCTGTTCTCCGCCTCCGAGCTCCAACAAGCTGCAGAGCAGGCGCAGCTGGCTTTCTTACAACGTCAGGCAATAGCGCGGATGGAAGGCAGGCGCTGAGAAGGGGAAGAAAGATCCTTATATGTTATAGGATGCGTATCCATAACCTCTCAGTCTATCGCGAGATCGTCCACTATATGACAGGTACTCTTTTACGCAGCACCCTGCGCCTTGAACTCCAATGCAGCAACGTTCTCCTCGCCCTTGACAAATGCGCGCGAGCACTGCGCCATTGTGACCGACCTAGAATATACCAAAAGAGGTGAACATATGTAAGTCAGTATTGAACATGTCCATAAGTTAGGTGAGAGAAAGCCGAGAAGGAACTGGATGGGTAAGAGGGAAAAAGAAAAGAGAAGACGCTCACGCTCTGGAGATTGGGTCAGTCTGGTAGTAATTCTGCACGGGCTTCTTGAATGCGGCCCCAGCAATTTTAGACCCAGCGGTGCGGCTGGTGATGCCGCCGAGGCCGACCATGGCGATACCCTTGGACGTGGGCTCCACGACGTCGTACCGCACGAGAGTGGGCGAGATCTCCCACATCCTGTCGCGCAGGGTCAATACGTCGTCGTACGGGAGGGGTGTCCCGACGTGCTCAGAGAGGGCCCTGCAACGAGTGAAAACACTTGAATACTTGAATCGTATGGAAGGAGATAGGAGGAAAAGAGCTTATACCTAATGATCTTCCAGTCCTCCCTAGCGGCACCTGGAGGTGGAACCGCCGCCCTGCCGAGCTGCGCGCGCCCCTCCGTGTTCACCCACGTTACACTCTTCTCCGTGTACGCAGCTCCAGGCAAGCACACGTCCGCCAACTGCGCGCCCAGGTCGCCGTGGTGACCCTGGTAGACGACAAAGGCATCCTGCGGGATCGCAGCGGGGTTCACCTCGTCCGCGTTCAAGAGGTACACGAATTTGGCCTTGGTCTGGGCGGCACGCGGGGAGGGGACGAAGCCGACGTCATATGCCGCTGTGTGTGAGGCAGCCTAGATAGAGATCTGCATTAGCATTGGGTTTTACAAGTTTATGAGAAGATTTTTACCCGCTGCAGGACGTTGAACCCATTCCACTCGGGCGTGAGTAGCTTCTCCTGGTTCGCTTGGACATACTTGGACAGCGCATTGTACACCGCGCCGCCATCTGCATGCTCGGCCACCGCGCTTCCAACGATAATCATCGGCCTCTTCGCCGCCTTGAACTTCTGCGCAAACTCGCCCTTGCCGCTCACAAACTCTGTCACCGCCGCTGCCCCCGCTCCGAGATGGTCGTATCCGTAGTTGGTGTCCGCTGCCTCACCGATGAGGCCAACCTCGATCTGCGAGAACAGCCACCTCTTCCGGATGCGCGAGTTCAGGACGGCCGCCTCGTGGCGCGGGTTTGTCCCGACAAGCAGAATTACATCGGCTTCTTCGATGCCTGGAATAGTCGAGTTGAACGCGTAGTTGGCGCGCACATCGACCCCGTGTGCCGGCGCCGAGTTCCCGTTCGCGTGGTCAAGCGCGAGGTTGTCCGAGCCGAGCTTGTTCACGAGATCCTTGAGCGCGACGAGCGACTCGGTGTCCGCGAGATGCCCAGCGACGGCCTTGATCTCGTCGCCCTTGGCTCCAGAAGCAGCGAGCCCCTTTGAAATTGCCTCCAACGCATCCTCCCAAGTCGCAGCCTCGAATCGGTCGCCGCGTTTGATTAAAGGCGTCGTCAGACGCTGATACCTCAGCCCGTCGTACGCATAGCGGGTCTTGTCGCTGATCCACTCTTCATTCACATCGTCGTTCGTCCGCGGCTGCACGCGCATCACCTGCACGCCACGCGAATCAACACGGATATTGGACCCTACCGCATCCAACACATCCACCGACTCAGTGTTCTTCAGCTCCCACGGCCTTGCAGTGAACGCATAAGGCTTCGAAGTCAGCGCGCCAACGGGGCACAGGTCTACGATGTTCCCAGACAGCTCCGAGTTCATCGTCTTCTCGACATATGTGCCAATCTGCATGTCGTTCCCGCGTCCTGTGGTCCCGAGCTCTTGGACGCCGGCCACTTCATTGGCAAAACGGACACAGCGCGTGCACTGAATGCAGCGGTTCATAGAGGTCTTGACGAGGGGGCCGAGGTCCTTGTTCTCCACAGCCCGCTTGCCAGTGATCTCGTGAAAGCGTGTGCGGTCGGAGCCGTACCGCATGGACTGGTCCTGGAGGTCGCACTCACCACCTTGGTCGCAGATAGGGCAGTCGAGCGGGTGGTTGGCCAAGAGGAATTCCATCACGCCCTCGCTAATGCTGAGCGTTAGCACCTCTAGAAAGGTTCCGGGCATGAGGCAAAGCTTACCGGGCTTCGTGGACGAGAGGGGTGTTGGTGAAGACCTGCTGGCCAGGCATGGCAGGCATAGCACTGAATTTATGTGATGAGCTTGAGTTACGCTCTATATTTGTTGCGTAAAACCTACCAAGATGCTACGGGCTTTGGTGATCGCGCGACTTCAACAAGACACATGCTAGAGACGACGGGTTAGTATGCAAGTCCTGACGAGAACCATTTCAACTCTACATGCCGACAATTTCCTGCTATCGACAACCTAGGTAATTTAAATAATCAATGACCACGTTGAAGACAGATGCTGAGGAGGGTCGTTACCTATCATGATAGCAAAACCTATCCAAGAACATGAAGTCAGTATCTGCAGACATGCGTGACACATGGAGATATGGCTCACCTGGGTATTGTTGCTCCGGCGGCCTCACATGCCTGAATCAACGCGGTGCCTACAACAAGCAAAAGTGCGTGAGATGCCGGTTACCAACCAAGACCAAGCGCCAGCGGACCTTGTGGGACAGTAACTTCTTTTCCATCCACCGTCAAGGTGATATCGGCCTGGCGCGGCGTCGAGCTCGAGAATAAGCGGTTTCCTATATTTGAGATGACTAGGAATTAGGCCTCCTGGCATGGGAGTTTCGGCGGGTTTTGACGACAGACGCACCCGGCTTGCACGAAGCGCAGAGAACGGGGGCAAGGGGGCGCCGCGTAGATGACTTTGCAGCGCCCGAGGCGGACGCGACGAGGCGCAGCATGTGGGCAACAGCGATGATGGGCGCGGGAGAGTGAGACGACGAGAGCAGCAGCTCTGTGCGAAAACGAGCGGAGTTTGAACGCGCGTTTTCGTCCACTCAGCGCAGCCGCATTCGTTACGGATTTTAGGCGCCGCTTGCCGCTCCAGAGCCCGCAACTCCGCTCGATGCTATATGCACCGTCTCCGCGGTCGCTCATCTCATCGTCGAACCACCATATTGCTCTTTGGCTACCTCGTCAAGGTCGCCGTCCTCGCCCTCGAGATCCTCCTCCACTGAACCCTTGTTCTCGTCTCCCCCCAAGCTGCCGTCTGGCTGGCGACGATCGAAGGATACCACGACTTCGCAGATTCTGCGAGCGGCATCGCAAGTTTCTTCTGAATAGTTTGTGCAACCTCCAACCTTCTGGCCATCGAAAAAGGGATTCAGGACCGCCCGGCGAATCCCTGCGGCCTTTGAGCCCCACTTTCTCGTCGAGTTGGAAAGCGTCCCGCAACTAGGCCTGGAGCCTGGGGTGCCGCTTCTGTCTGATGCCAGCATACAAAGCGTAGGTCCTTCACCCTCCATCCCTCTCTTTGACACCATACTGACTTCTTTTTCTCGCGCAGGAGCCTGCCGAGTGCAGCATCAAAGCTGACAGGGACTCGCTCCACACTGCCCTCTCCCAAGCTTTCAATATCCCCGCCACGGACTGGCCTTTTGATACCGAGGAGGATGCTGCCTTGACGAGAGCATTGCATCGCTACCTTCACCCGGTATACATTAATCTCTTTCTTCCTATCGACATAGCTTCCTCTTACACTCCGTGTTCATTTCCATAGGGATCATTAGAAAAATGTGAAAGCAACCGTGTCGATCAACAGGATATGAATCCGGACCTAGTGCATGCGGTTCTATTTCTCTGGAAGCTCGCCACTAAAGTTCTACTCAGGCAACCCCTACTCCCGACCTTGGGCCCACACCGGGCGTATACAACTTGGCGCTATCGAAGCCTACTGCCGTGACTCGCAATGGCAATGTGCACAACCTCAATGCGACTAGCGCGCCTGTCTGCGTAAGGCTCTTTGCTTTCTTTCCGCGTACCCTTTGCTGATAGAAATGACTCTTTCATAGGGCGCAAATGGTAATGAATGGTATAATGTCGGAAAAGCGACTAGCCAACAGGCTTCTGTGAGTCCATTCGCCATTTTTTCCGGGACAGAGCGTACCTAACAAGTTTTTTTATAGGCTCCCTTCACATGCTCCAACGAGGATAAGTATCTGTTGTTCGATAAACCGGAGACGAAACAAGTGAGCTGCATGTACAAGTCTTGGGCGAACCGCACTGATACAAGCGCTCGCATCATAGCGCATTGTGACTGCCAGCCCAATGCGTGGGTTGTTTGAGACAACCCAAGCTCTCGCCTCTACGATATGGGCAATTTTATCGCTGTTTAATGCAATGCAAACTCACACATGAGTCAGGCTGCTAAAGTGATGAAAGATTCCGCTAGAACCGAACTGAGGAACAAAGAGGTCCTCGTAAGTCTTTGACAGTATACTGCATCGTGTCAGCGCTGACCTCACCCATCTCTCACGGGAAGGGCATTTTGATGTGCTTTGTATTCCCGGTGCTTGTCAATGCAGCCATTGGCTTGCTGCTCTCGGCTTGGGCTCGACTCCCGTCGGTAAACTATCTTGTCAAGGCGGTCGAAGTTGATAGGCGGATTACTCGCGCAGAGATGATCGCAATGCTCCCCACATTTGACGCCGCGCGTGTTGGCGCCAGCGCCTCGAGTCTGTACCGCTCGGCAGGCGGCATGGTCCCAGTTTACGACGTTGAATTTGGTAACGGCGATACGTCAACCGGTCTTGAGGATGTAGAAATTGGCGAGAAGACACCCGAAGACCTGGAAGCTGCCGCCAGACAAGAAGGCGAGGAAATCGCGAACAAAGTAGTCGCAAGCACAGCAAGAGGCATAGCAAGCTCCTCATCAGCCATCAGTTTCCAGCGTCTGCTCGATGAAACAAGCAAGGATTGTCTTCCATTGGATTCCCCGGCCGTCTCGGTCGCTCTTGGTGTAAACGTCGTTGGCGGAACAAAGCCGCTCAATATCGCGGCCGCGCGTATCAACCGGAATAATGGCGGTCGGATTGGGCCAGTGGTGATATCAAAAGTCTCGCCCCCGTCCACTCCTACGCCTATCCGGCGTTCGGGCTCCATCCGCATGTTGACCGACCGCTTGTACCAGCCCCGCTTTTCACCGTTAACTCCAAGTAGCTCCAGCTCGCACTGCAGTGGTATCCGTGGGATTCGCGGCCTTTGTGACAGTCCATTCGACAACGCATACTACCCTTATGCGTGGGAGACTCGATCGTCTGGTGGCGTACTGAGGCTCAAATCCGAAGGCGTACTCAAGCACATGCGGACCGTTTTCCTGAACTCACCTCAACGCCCGAGTACGAGGGAATACGAACATCCGGCAACGGTGGCGCTCCGGGAAGAAGTTGCTGCTCACGTCGCGGCGGCCCAGGCGCGACAGGATCTCATTGTGGCTTTAGGGAAAGTGTACCCGAGGTCTGCCAAGAAGTGAAGAGGAAGATTGAAGGCGCTCCTGGTAGATTTCCCATCGTTGGACTTGGGCTCGCAGATGAAACCTCTCGACGTCTCCAATCACCATACGCGCCTCCGTGACGTTCCTTTTACACAGCAGCCGAGTTCATCGCATACTTCGCGCCATGTAATCCGCCAATGATCGCCTCACGGAGTCGAAAGTCAAGAGCAAACCAGGCCGCGTCGACAGCGCCGCTTCGCATCCTCCAGCACATAGGATTCCCACTGAGCAAAATAATTTCCCAGAACTGCTGGGAAAATTCTTCCAGATTTTACTGGGAAAAAGTCCGTTTATTTTCCCGGTTGCTTATATATGCAATATTCCGTACATTTTCCCAGGAAAGGACAAACTCACGGATCTCAAATCCGGATTAAACGGACTAAAATAACAGGCAGAATGGAACGGAAAGCACACGGAAAACGGAAGTAAATTACTTAAACGCGGAAAATAATTTTAAGTACATTGGGTCAAAAATAGAAAGGAAAAATCAAGAAGGCGAGGCACAGAGGCTGCGAGGGCGCGAGAGAAGAGGAGAAGACGCAAGAGCGAGCAGGTAAGGGTCAACAGGGCAAGGACGCGAGAATGCGGGCGAGGGCGCGAGTGTCAGGGCGAGAATGAGAACGCGAGAGGACGAGAGAATGCGAGCTACGCATGAGGCGCACAAGGGCGAGAGGACAAGAGAGGGCATGCGAGGACGCGAGGACGAAAACGCGAGACGACGCTGGAGGACGAGAGAATGCGAGCCGTGCGCAAGGTGCGAGAGGGAGAGGGCAAGCAAGCTGCGCGTGAGGTGCACAAGGGCGAGAGAACGCGAGAGGGTGTGCGAGTTATGCGCAAGAGGGCGGGCGCATGAAGGCGAGGGACCATGAGAGCAAGTGAAGGTGAGAGCATGAGGGAGAGGCGCACGCGGGCGGAAAAACGCGAGAGGGTGTGCGAGGACGCGTGAGGACGCGCGAGAAATTGCAAGACGGTGTGCAAGGATGCAATCAACGGTGAGAACGTGAGAGGACGAGTCGCGAGCAAGGCGCTAGAAGGTGCACAAGGGCGCGAGCGAGGCGTGGGCGTGAGAGGGTGCACAAGGGCACATGCGAGGGCGCGAGAGGGAGAGCAAGAGGGGAGAGAAGACAGGATAGAATGTTGCAAGTGTCAATTAATAAGACCTGTGTCACGCGTGTCACGTGTGGCCCGTGTGGCAGCTAAAAATAACACGGGAAATGGAAAGGGATCCCGACGCGATCCGGACTTACCGAAATCGAGAACGGAATCTGGCACAAATATGAAATGCTTCCGGGCCACTGCCTGCTATTGTCCGTTGTTTTCCACTAATATCCGATGGAACTGGGAAAGTTCCGGCAGATTTCCGTGAAATCTGGGAGTTTATTTTACTCAGTGTCCGCACTCCGTGATTCAAGTATCCCGCAAAGAGTGGCGAATCACGGGTGTAACCAACTAGTCGAAGATCTTTTTCTTTCTCTCTGGATTTATTTCTCTCTCTTTATTTCTCTGCGTTTCTCTCTCTTTTCTTGCTTCTCGCTCTGCCTAATCTCTGGGTGAGTGGTAGTTCTGACACCTAGCTTAGTTTTTTGGTGCTACCGCCGATGTACCTTGCCGCCTGACGGACTTGGGGTCATTTCGTGTAGCTAACGTCTCCCTTCTCACTGATGTTGAGCTTCGTATCCTTCGACGCCTTTTTTCTTTACATCTTCATATCGTTGGTATCGCTTTTACCTTGAATAAAATCACCATAAAATCACTTGAATAAACGGGGGCGCAGCAAGGCGCCGAGTCAAAACTATCACTGTCCAGATCTCCGCAAACTAAAGGCCTATGGCGCCGGTTGCTGGGCCGGGGCGAAATCGATATCACCTTTGGCTTGACTGCACTCAGCAGCCAGGTTGATGATACCCCTGTAGGCCGGAGTCCTTTATATCCAAGTGGCATTATCTGCGAGATGCTCATGGTTAAATCATAATGCCACCCCGCAAGGAGTCTGGCGTACTAGAGGGGTCAGGCATACGTACATAGAGAGTGGAAGGGGAGGGAAGAAGGAAAGAAAAGGAAAGAGAGCATAAACCCCAAACTGAAATCGTTATTGACCATACTATTACTTCCTCGCCCTGGTGGTCCTCAAAACTCTCGCTGGGCCCGTCGCCTCAGCTTGGACCGCCGAGCCCGCCTTCACCGGTTTTTCGCTTTTGGAAGCAGCAGCTGCACTTCTCGTCCTGGAACTCGGCGTCGGGTCCCCGCCAGGCGAATTCTCCTTATCATCAGGCTCGGTCTTAATTCGTTTTCCAGCATTACCGCCAGAGCCGGCCTTCTTGGTCGCGGCTGCGGCCGCGCCGCGAGGGACGGGTGTCCGCCTCCCAGTCTTGGTCGCAGGGCCTGGTAGCTGCGCGGTACTTTCCACGGGCTCGTCCTTAACGCGCGGACTCCGCCTGACCCTGGCGCCAGTGCTGGGCTCAATCGGAGAAGCCCTCCCCTCGGCGGTCCCGGCTGAGAGCGCGTCATCTGTATCGTCTTCCATAGCGGTTGGAGCAGCGGCAGCATGATCTGCGCTCGCAGTCCTCGTTCGCGGGCGCCGAGCTGGAATTGCTGAGGGGATCTCTTCTGTCGGCTTGGTTCGAGTCCGTCGAACGGGCGCAGCAGGCTGGTCCTTCTGAACGACTTCTTCCTGTGGGGTTTTGGCCCGACTGCTGGCGCGTGTGGTCTTGGACGACGAAGGCGCGGTCGCTTCTTGCTCCTCGGCCGGAGGCTCGTCGCTCGTTTTTGAACGGCCTCTCCGAACAGGCGCTTTGGGGGCGGGCGGCGCTTCATCAGGCTTGCTCTTTGCTGTCATCTTGGGAAGAGATCTCGTGCCCGAGGTGGTGGGGATCCTGCTAGCGACGACGTCCCCCTCTTTCTTGACAGCTGTCGCTTTGCCAGCAGCCCGAGTTTTGGGTGCAGGTTCGACGGCGCCCTCTTCCGCAGCTTTCGCGCGGGTCGACCTGATGCGCGCAGGCGCGGTAGACGATTTCGTCACAGCGACCTCGTTGATCTCGGACTCCTGCCTGGAGGCAGTGCGGTTTCGACGCGAAACCACGACGGCCGCGGCAGGTTGAGCTTTCGCAGCAAGGGCGGCATTAGCGGCCTTTGTAATGCGCGCTGTTCGGATGGCAGTAGTGGCGGCCGCTGCCTCCGCCTTGGCCGGAATCTTGGCCTTCGCAGTGGCTCGAGGGGCAGGGACTCTGGATGTCGGAATCCTGCTCGCTGCCTTGTCCGCCACCGGCTTTACCACCGCACTGGCTTCCGCCGACTCCTCCTCGTGGCCTTCTTCTTCAGGGAGCACACCATCTAGGACCATCTGTTCCTCCTCTTCATCCCCAGAGAATATTTGGTCGAGTCCCTCCATGTCCGGTGTCTGCGGTACTACTGCATCCTTAAATAGGTCGCGCACGCCAGAAAACATGGGCGTCTTGGGCTCCTGTGGAGGCTCACGAAGCAAGTTCTTAATGCCCGCAAATGACGGCGTCGCCTGTTCGACAGGAGGCTGCAGCATCTGTCGAACGCCTGCAAAGTTAGGCGTTACTTGAGGTGCTGGCTCGGCGAACATGTTCCTGAGGCCATTCATGTGGGGTGTTTTGGGCGGAGGCGGAGCGAACACGTGTTTGAGGCCATCAAAGCGGGGTGTCTGAGGAAGTTCCGGGTATAGTCTGCCAGTACTAGAGGAAGCCGGCGAATCTTGCGACCCGATGTTGTCCAGAGGGAGTGTAGGATACAGCCTGGCGCCGGGAGTCGATGGGATGTCGGTCACAGCTCCTTCATTTTGGCCGTCATCCTCCGCAAGTGACTCGGATTCAGATGATTGCATCGAAGGTTCTTCATCCACATCATCCTCTTCCTCCTTCACTTCCAGCTCCGCGGTAGTACCTTGAATAACCAGAGGCTTGGCCGGGGTCGCAACGCCAAGGCTCATTCTCTGAGCACGCCGTACGCTCTGTCTGCGGAGCTCCATCATCTGATCCTTCAACCCTTGGATCGAAGCCACCCTCTTATCGTCATCGTCATCTTCATCGCTCTCAACTTTGACGGGTCGCTTCATGGGCGAAAGCGAGGCACGTGGAGGGGGTGCACTAAGCGTGCGCGGAGCAGCAGTGATCACGGCGAGGACAGACTGGCGACGCTGCTCTCGAAGAGCCTAATGCGCATCCCGCTTGATCAGCGCCACGATTTGCCAGTACGAATATGTATGAGAACGTACGGTGACTTCAGCGAATACCTCTTCGTCCACGTATTCTTCCTTCTCATCTTCCGGCTCAGCTTCATCCTCCTCCTGAAAACAGAGCAGCTGTCATGAGCACCGGAATGAAACTATAGGGAAGATAGACCTACTTCAGACGTAGCGTGCTCCTCTTCGTTCTCTTCTAGCTCCAATTCTTCGTCCTCCTCTACCTCTGACTTGGTCACAAGCAGACGCTGTGGCAGTCCAGGTAGAACGCTAAGTCGCTTCCTGGGCTGAGACTCGAATCGAACGCCACGCGCGGCAGGCCCGGCGGTCTGAAGCAAATCCGCCCTCCTGTCGTTCAAGCGGCTCGGAGGCTGCTGCGGAGTAAAGAAGCCACCCTGGAGTAATCGTGTTAGACAATGCCGACGGAGGTGAGTGTAAAAAAGAGCGCACCACGTGGCGTGGTGCAATAGAAGACCGTCGCGGCGTTCCTTGGGTTTCCGGTGGGGCACTAACGCCACTGTTTGCCAGGGTGGCCTCATCTTCCTCCTCCTTAACGCTCTCTTCGTCCTCTTGCCCTCCCTCGCCATTAGGAACTTCCTCCTCGATTTCGAACGCTTCTTCATCATCAAGCTGGATTTCCTTGTCATACCCTTGCTCCATTTCTTCGGACTGATCATTGATATCCGTATCAGATTCCTGCGCTTCGGGTGCATCATACTCGTCAACCGCGTCTTCTTCAACCAGGTTATCCTAGAGGACGTAAGATTTCAATAAAAGTCGCCGAATGGCAGAAGAGTGCTTAATGCAGCGCGCTCACTTCGTCAGCTGAAGTGGCCAGATCTGTGATAATAGGTAAGTTCTCATCTCCCTCGTCCTCTTCGTATTCCGCATCTTGTTCGTCATCGTATTCTTGGTCGTGTTCGCCCGGGCGGTCTTCGTTGCTCCCCTCTTCCTCGTCCTCGCTGCTGTCATCGTCTGGGGGTTGCGGCGAAGCAGACTCCAAGCTTCGCTTCACGCTCCCAAATACGCTGGCAAGCGCTTCCAGGCTTTTGCGGAAGCTGAGACCGCGGGCGGGAGCGGGAGATTTCTGTAGCACGATGCAAGATTGAGACTGATCTGCCTATTGACCAGGATTTCAGTGAGATGAATTACCGGCTGAGGTTCCTCTTGCTCTTCTTCTTCCTCCTCATCAGAGTATACTGCGTAATCTTGTTGTCCTGCATCCTGGTGTCCGGAAGCATTTTGTTCGTGTTGCTCGTGCTGGTCATAACTGGTGGCTGGTGGCTCGCCAGCTTGTTGCGGTCGATTACTTGGCGCTCCGGGATCTTGCTCTTGGCGTTGGAGAGCGCGCCGCGAGTTGCGCACAAGCACCGCCTTGTGAAGCGACATGCGTGCTTTGGAATTGCTACGCGGCCGAATGGGTGTGCTTGGCGTTGGTGTCTATATTCGTGAGTCGCGTGAGATACATGCTAAGGAGACTCGAAGAGACGTGCTCGCCTGGGGTTCAGGGTATGATTTAGATGTCTGTAAGAGCGACGCTGGTCAATAAAAGAACCGCAGGGGGAAGAACAAAAGTCGAACATCTTCGTCCAATTCCTCGAGCAAAACCAAATCTTGCTCTTGTTCAACGACGACCACATTCTCTCCGTCGACGACACGCACTTCCTCCTCGCGCATCTCTTTCAGAGGACTCTGGGCATATGGCTTAACCGGGGAGCGGAGCACGTCAAGGTCAAGCGCAGCAGATAGGTGGCGAGGAGTGCCTCGAGCAGGCGTCAGGATGTGGGCGGCGTTGATCATGGAGAGGCGAAGGGACTTTCTGGATTTAGGACGGGGTGTCTACAATGGGCAGTGGGAGCAGGAAAATGAGGCGCAGAGGGCGGGTTAATCCGGTGGCGATGGAATGAGGCGAGAGAAGAGCCACTGACCATGAACGCTTTGACTCGAAGCTCCTTGGGCGGGTACTCGAAAATAAAACGTTTGTTGTGGATAGCAAGCACAGAGCGGTTGGTTAGTGGTACGGTGGTAGCTTCGCCTGTAGCCTCGGACGGAAAGACTCCGCAGCCATCGACGATCACACCGTTGGGGCTAGAAACTGTTAGAAAAGCCTAATGTTCAGGTCAGCATATATTTGCAAGTCGCGACAGCAGGCAGAAAGCGACCTTGTAGTCTTCGAAAATGAGTTTGCAGTGAAGGGATGAGACCCATAAAAAATACATGCGAATGTCGCATGCTTCGTCACGGCCAAAGGTCGTCGTTGGCTGGTCGATTGGGTACGAGGCGATGGGGTGGTTCGTCTTGTTCGAGAGGAGGCGGACTGTTCCATACTGGCCGATGGTGGCGGGGTCGACGCTGGTGGCCATGGCGTGTGCTTGTCGTCGTGTCGGTCGTTGATGATGGTGTTGACAATGAGAAGAACAAACCTTCGCGGTTACGTAATGCACGCGTTCAACTACTCAGCACGTGACTGAACATGCGTCCATGTGCCCCCACGCAGGGCCAAAAACTCAAAAGTGGCTACGCCAGAACTCGACTGGAATCTGGACTGCAGTGAGCTGCATTTTTCAAGAGAACACTGACTACACAAACTAGGTACATGCTATGTCGACTTTAGGGGGATTCGGGTCCACTTGGCAGAACTCCTTCATCAGAGTCAAAGCATCCCGCGCCAAAAGACCTTTTTGCGCCTTGAATTTTTTACCCAAAGCTATAAGCCCAGAAGATAGCTGGGGGAAAAATTTGGTCGCTTCAGTGATCATCTGGCCAACTCCCCATATATCTACTTCTGCCCCATGATTATTTTCAAACGTCGAGGGCGCGTGGTTCACTCTGTTCATGTCATGTGCGGCGACAGTTGGCGGACAAGCGGCATCGTCCCAGTCGATAAGGAGCCATTTTAGCGGGTCGCCGGCTTGCTGGATAACATTGGACCACCGGACGTCCCGGTGAAAGATCGGATCTGGCTCTGCGTGCATGTCCTTTGCAAAAAAAGGACGACTGTCACCTGGTGTCTAGTAGTACTTATGTGGACAAGATATGACTACCTGGAGTGCTTCCAAGACACAAACGACGGCCGCAACCAGCTCTTTCTGGTCCTTTGGAGTAGCAGCTTTCCCTTTTGGTTCGGTATAGACTGTGCAGCCCTTCATGCTAGAGAGTCGGTCGACATTACGCACGTTCTTGCGGGTGAGGAGAGCATAAACAGTACGAAGCCACGAGGCGTGCTACACAGTGGGAAATCCGATGTACTCCCTCTTCACGCTCGTGCCCGCTACCATAAGAGTCTTGTGCTCTCTGTAGGTTGACGCTTGCTCTATGAACTGCATCCCAAATTACAAGGTGATAAGACGGACATACAGACGAATCGCTACGAACTCTGCAGGACTATGATTCATTCCAACGTCAGCAATGAGCGGGTCCAACAAAAGAGACAAATTAGCCAGTCGGCGGATGTTGACAAAGCGGCCTTCAGCAAGGGCCAAGTTGCAGGTGGTAAGGTCGACGATATGTGGTTTGTTCGATGAGTCTCGAGGCAGGCAAATCGCAACGAGAGTCAGAGCAGCTCCGCACACGTAATAGCCCAATTGAGAGTATTTACTATGCCGAAAAGAGTGTAATTGCGACCGACGAGGACGTACCGAATAGGTAGGGTGTCGGATCGTAGACCCAAACCATACTGTCCGCAAGTTTAGCTCCTAGATCCTCCTTGCTATCAGACGCCGTTTCCTCCCCCCCGGAAAAGGCAGACACCGTGCTTAATGAGACCGGCATCGGGTCATTTGGCATCAGCGCTAATGCGCTTGTCGCTATGGCGAACATACAGCCCGCCTAAATTGAAAAGCATGAGAATCTCTCGAATCTGTTGGTCCCAAAAGCTGGTCCAGGATGTCTCGGTCACTGCCCCTGGTGGAGGTTGGGCCGTCACGGCCCGAGTAAGCACTGAACCGATCTCCCACATTGTCCAGATATCACCCCACTGAGTAGTAGGGCGGAAGATGGATCCGACGTCAGCCCCAGTGCAAAAAGTCGCACGGTGAAGGTTCGGGAGTCCGTGGAACTCATGGGTGGGAACAACCATTTAGCGTTTTCCGGGAGTGGCTGCTCCAGAAAGGCGGGTAGCTCGCTGATGTCCGGGAGGGAGGTCTTGGATTTTTTGTCCCAGAAGTTCATAAAGCTAGAATAATTACTCTCATCACGATCTAGGAGCGGTCCATCACCTGGGGACGGGAAGTCTGTATCGACTCGTGCGTGGGGAGACAGGGTCACTTACGAATTTTTTTTTGCTGGGCCTCAAGGCCTCGACAAGGTCAGTCGGGCTCGCTGGGGAAAGGGAGCGTTTGTGTGTCGTAGGCTTGGCGGGCTCTGAGGTACGTAATTGGAAGAGCGGGGTGTTGAAGTGAGCCTTACGGAGCACGAGGAAAACTCACAATTATATTATACTTACCTGCATCTTGTGGGTCCACGATGATATGGATGCAGCCTGAGGGTAAGTCTAGATTTAAGACAAGCTCATCGATCTCCAATCGTCGTGTGCCATCCGGGAGGCCGCCACTTCGAAGCCTCCTGTAACTCTTCATATCAACGTGGTCGGCCAGCTTTCATGGAGAGTATTGGCTAAGGTTTTAGAGGAGAAGATTTAAGCCACCCTACCTTCCAAAGTAGAATTCTTGGCATCGGGACATCATTGAAATATTTGCCCCCCGTGCTGCAGACAAGCTCCTTTAGGTCGTGAATCTCGGTTTCTTCTGGCACTTTGAGATAAAATGGGTCGCTGTTTCCATGCCTAAGCAGGAAGCATATTTTCCTTGTGCGCTCCATGAGTCTCAGATCTAAGGGATGATGAGGCGGAAGTGATAATTACCTAAGGCCTTATTACAGTACTGCCCGTAATTAATGAGCGTGCAAACCATGCATACCATTTCTGCACATGGTTCTAATGCACAATATGCTTGTCTGTGATCATGCACGATCCACCGCAGTCGTGCAAAATCTCGGGCACCACAGTAGTGCTGTACCGCTATTGGACCGGCATTTGCATCCGCCATGCATGTGATGACAGCGCGATAGTTAAATTTCGACCATCATCACCGCGGCAGTACTTGATCTCGATGAGTGAGCTTCAGACGACGCTAGAGGACACTCATGCACGCGGCGAGGCGTCGGCTGAGTCCATCTCGCTCACCTTTGTGCCTTCTTTTATCCATGCCCTTCGTGAGCACTTTGGCGCTGCACGACTAGGGGCATCTGCGACCCTGTAAGTGTCTACTATTTGCTTGGCAAGAATCCGATAAAGGAATTACTGACATGTTCAAACAGAAGCTCCAAATGCGAGCCCTTGGAGGCCGCAGCTGATGACGTGCAAACAGCATGCCAGGACATCGTTCGCGCGCAGGAGCTTGCGCTTGCTGCGATTCAGTCGCATACGAATGCCCTCCTCTCAGCCACCCGGCGTCGCCACAATCGCAACCAGCCTATCTCACGCCTGCCGAACGAAGTTGTTGCCATGATCTTCGAATTGGCGGAGCGTCACGCAACAAATCCCGTGCAGCCTCTTGAGTCGAGAGTACCCCTGAATGTTGCCCGAGTATCGACATGCTGGCGAGACGTCGCCCTCAGCACATCGAAACTGTGGAGGCGGATTGATAGAGTGAATGCTTCCCTTGCACCTCTATATCTGCTCCGATCCAGAGCTACTCCCCTCGAAATCGACTTGATACCACCCCAATCTTGCACCACTACCCACAACGCCCAGGTCTTTGACCTCGCCACTATTCATATCTTGACACCGCATGTCAGCCGCTGGGGTTCGCTGAAACTCACAATCCAGGGCCTAGAAAACGACTTTTACTGCTGTCTTGGTGTCCCCGCACCCGAGCTGCATGAGCTTGTACTCCTTGATTCAGGTCATGGGTATGATTATGTGATGCCCTGCGCCATCTTCGCTGGAAACGCGCCGCGTCTCCGAAACTTGGCGCTCTATAGGGTACGCCTATCATTGGAATCCGCCCTCTATCAGGGCCTCACGACTTTGAGCCTCGAACATATATGGTTTCGTGCCTCCACGCCCGACCACTTCTTGGCAAATCTCGAGGCCTGTCCATGCTTGGAGGAGCTTACTCTCCATCTTGTCTGGTTTTCGAAGCCCCTCGAGCCCCATTTGCTGATACCCCTTCGCCTACCTTACCTAAAGCGTTTGACCACAAGCAGCTTGCGCGAGCCTGAAACTCGCTACATTTTCAACTCCATCTGTGTTCCGCCCGGGCTTAATTTGGACGTAGACACAGACCATAGCCTAGACAGCATATTTCCGCAACAAGCTGTCATGGCAAAGCGTTTTCCTAACATTTGCCTCGCACGCAGTTTGATTATATCGCTCGAGTGGTTTCGCCCCATAATCCGAGACGGAGAGCGGCTCCATCCACGATTCCAGTTTTCTTTTCCTCGCAGCAACATATCGAGCATTGTTTCGAGTATTGGGCGATGCCTCCTTCTCCCTCATCTGGAAGACTTAACCCTTGTGGGGCTTTCTACCTGCATGTTGAGCCCCGAAGACTTTGCGATTCTCCTTCTTTGCTCACCTACCGTTAAACGACTCAAGCTCACACAATGCACCACGCCTTTCTTGGATGCCCTCGTTATCACATCCGATAGGCATCTGTGTCCCTTGCTGCAATCCCTCCACCTCACCAATTCTACGTTCGACGGATCATACCTGGTTGCACTCGCTAGATTGCGCGCAACTTCCAGACACCACCCCGGCGTGCCAGGAGCAAGTGATGATGCCGGTTTGCGTCTTATAACTTTATGGAAGTGCGATCGAATTGGCGCCGAAGGGGAGGATAACATTCGAAAGCTTTCCATCACTCTCGACTATGTCGACTTTAATCTTGTGAGATAGTCCTGTAAGGGCGGGCTGGCGAGGCGCAAGGCCTTCTCCCGTAGCTACGTAGCCGCGCCTTCGCCGAGATAAAGCAAAAGTCCACACCATCCGAAGTGGGTTCAATAAGCATGAGTTGAAACTCCGATTCAGAAAGATACTTAGAGTATTTTGTTACTCGTTGAAGTTCACCCTCGCCGTCCATCTGCAGCATCCATTTGCACACCCGCATCTACACATCCTAAAATCTCCTGCATTTATATCTTTAACCTGGCCGCAAGCGCAATCATCAATGAGCGAAATCACATCTGCTGTCATACCACCAATGATCCAGGATCTCATCGAGCACATCTGCTTGAAGTACCCGCAAACATTTGCACCGATACCCTCGTACGTCGCCCCGAATAAATAAAAATCAGCGGCTTTCCAGCTCACTCGAATGGCGACTACCGCTTCCCCAGCCCCTCTATACTGACACCGGTGAATGCTTCGAAGCTCAGCAGACTGCCGGTCGTACAGCAATGCGAGGTTATCGCCCTTGCTTGTGATTTCGCAGCATCCACGCTCTACTCGCACCGCCAGCACTTACTCTCCACCGTCCAAGGCTCCCACAATCGACAACAGCCCATTTACCGACTCCCCAATGAGGTCTTTTCCATCATTTTTGAATTCGCCAATGCTCCTCTCAAGGTTTCGCACGTATCAAAATTATGGCGACAAATTGCGCTAAACACGCCCACCCTTTGGACGTCCATCCACTACCTTAATCTCTCACTCATTGAGCTTTTTCTTGATCGTGCCAAAAGTGCCCCCGCAGAAGTGCGCTTCCACACCGACCGCACTGCACTCTATTCACCCCTTCGCATTCGAAACGACTACTGCCCCAAAACCGACGCAGTTATGACCAGATTCGCATCTACCCTTCAATCCCATGCCCACCATCTGCGCTCCCTTGACCTCGAATGCTGCGGGATATCGCCTCGGTTCTTTGGGCACCACCTCAACATGGCGATGCCAGCGCTATCTTCGCTTTCCCTCAACTCTGAGGATGCTCATTCTCGATATGACATAGCATTGCGAGAGATGCCTTTTGGCGTATTCGAAGGCCAGACACCGTGCCTGCGCAAACTGACACTCAAGCGGTTATGCATTCCGCTTGCATCGTCGATCTACAATGGGCTCACTTCTATTTGTCTCACTTTGGTCTCATTCATCAATTCTTCACCACACGATTTCACGCGCCGCCTTGCCGGCTGCCCCTCATTGAAGTCCCTTTCTCTGAATGTTGTAGAATTCGATGAGGTGGACGAAAATCCTGTGCTTCAACCGGTCCATTTTCCTCATCTTAAGACGATGGAGCTCGAAGATCTAGAAGGGGATGTAGTGCGCGACATTTTCGCCTCGGTCAAAGTCCCAGTAACTTTACGCCTCTCTTTGCGAGTGGTTGACGAAGCGGATTCGACCTGGTATGACATGCTCCCCCAGGGTACGGACGTCATGGGGAATCTTCCGAGTCTCTGCGCCGCGACGCAACTAAATGTTCGCTGTGAGCTGGATTCCCTCTCCGAAGTTCGTGGATCATCCAAGAGTAGCGGATTTTTTGAGCTCCAGTTTTGTGGGGATGAGGGAGCCTTTTCGCGACAATGGCTCTTCAGCCTTGCTCAAATTCCATTTCCCATGCTCCAAGACCTAACCATCTGCAACCGTGGCGAGGACTTCTTCGACTCCGACCTCATTTCTCATATCCTAGGGCATTTGCCCACTCTCATATCTCTC
The DNA here is from genome assembly GCA_000697705.1 of Botryobasidium botryosum FD-172 SS1. Taxonomy (NCBI): domain Eukaryota; kingdom Fungi; phylum Basidiomycota; class Agaricomycetes; order Cantharellales; family Botryobasidiaceae; genus Botryobasidium; species Botryobasidium botryosum. Next base: position 32,455 of record KL198144.1, read on the forward strand.
TACCTATACCGTTGCACAGCGGCTGCGCAAACGCTCATCCTCTCGCCGACCTCACGCCTGTGCCCACTGCTTCAGTCACTCGCGCTAGATGAATGCGGTGCCAGCGGCGTGACGGCGATTGCTATTGCTAGATCTCGCTCTAACCTCGATGGCAATGCCGATCATCAGGGCACAAAAATCTCGTGCCTGCGGAGGCTTTTCGTTAGGAATGGGGTCGGGTTCGACGCCGATGTGATCCGCACGCTGCAGGAGCTTCCTATCGAGCTGGAGACGTGTGAAGATCCCGAACCTGATGCCAATCCCACTGCTTGAGCTCAAGAGAGGCGCTGGAGGGCCTGACGTGGCGCATGAGTAAGTGCAAACATGTTCTGCGTGTACTTTTTCCTATCACTCAACAGGTCTACCGCGGGATCGTGCTAGCAGTTCATAGGATACGCACCTTAACTAGCATTCAGCATCCCAGCATCCTGCTATCCTCGTGTGCAGCGCACCTTTGGGGGAGTGAGAGTAGGTGGTTCGTTTCCCGCTGTACGCCCAGCGAGTCAGAGTACGTATGTATTTCAAGTCAACAGGTTCTTCTATTTATTGGGGCAAACATCTATGGCCATCCGCGTGATTGCCTCTTTCGAGCACTCCTGCGCGTCGCCATCTTCTCCCGTCAGCCTCTAGCTGCTCTAGCTCTGCCGGCCTCCCCTTGACTTTCAAACCCCTAAGACTTCAACTTTCCCTTGCTCTCGTAATATCACCCGGTATCATCCTTGATCAGTTCCGAACCTTTGTAGCGGGCTTTCTTCAAATGGTGGAATATATCTCCTCGACTGTCTTTGGATTTCCACGCGTCTATGAAAGAATGCTTTAGGCTGCTAGTCTCGGCAAGCCTGCCAGTCTCCAGAGCCCAGATCTCGTATTTACTCCAAACAAAATCTTTAAGCATCGCCCGAGTTTCTGTCATCGCCTGATCGTCAGTTCAGCGATACCTTCGGCGCCGGCAGGACCTGCCTCGGTCGCACCTGCTAGGTCGCTTAAGCATGGTCTTGATTCGTCAAGGCTCACAATTTGATGGGTCGTAATAGGATTATGGTGTTTCCTGTGAGATAGTATCAGCTGCGAGGTGTCGGCGACGGACCATAATGCATACCCTGATCCTCATTGCCATTAATTTTGTTAAGTCGAGCGTGTTGGCAGAAAGAAGAATTCAGGCGACAACCTGGACGATGCATCGAAGTTGCTTAATTGTCTAAATGTGTAGTAAAGCCGTCTGTAGCGCTCGCCGCTCCGGCCTCAAGCTCAGGAGTACTTCAGCGGCGGTCCGCCCTTGCAAGTCCAGCTCGGATGACCAAGCGCATTTTGTAACACTCAACGCTTTCAACACCGACAACACCAACAGCTGCAGAGGCGGAAAATGAGCGACATCACCTCTGCTGTCATACCGCCACTGCTTCATGATCTTATCGAGCATATATGCCGGACATACTGGCCAACTGTCCCAAATGTCCTTTCCATATTTTCGTACATTATACATTTTACCAATCTTATAGTGGACCGAAATGTGTGGTGTGGTCAATAGGGCAAGATAAAATGGACCATATGGCATGCATACTATTATATCAACTTTATGATCACACCTGAGTGAAGGAGTATATTATTTGTTTCTCACCACACAATATATACTTTGCAAAATATTTCAGCTGGTATAGGGCTTGTTCTAGGAAGAGGTTCATATTTTCCCAAATATATCATTTATTTCATGAAAGCTAATATATTCCCTCTGGTCTATACCTCAGTTCATGACTTGTATGATAATCTGGTTGCTATATAACCTGCTCCATGTTTCTCAAAATAACTCAATCCTCATTTACCTGAGTGTGTGCCTTTCATGATAATTTGATCATCATGTAATTTGGCACATATTTTCTGTAACAATATATCTACCACACAGCTTGATACAGGTTTATCACAATAGTTTGGCTGCCCCAAGATTTGATTTTGAGCATATGCTTTGTCTAGTAGTTTTTTATGCTCTCAAATAATCATGTCTCCGGTACAGATATAATGGGATTGTGCAATTGTTAGCATTAATCAAACATGTTGGTGTCACAATCAAGTGGGGTGGAGAGTGGTGAATTTGACTTGGAGAAAAAATCTGAGCCACTATTTTCAATTATGTAAGTGTCTGTTCGGCAGGAGATCAAGATCACGAAATCTCGATCTTTCTGCCTATATATAGGAATTTGGACTAGTTTGGACCAACACGTGCAAGAAAAAGCTTACAAATATTACCATAGAGAGCGAAACGATTGAGAAATCGTGGTCTCGGTCTCCTGCTGAACGGGCCCTAAAGGTCGTGTCCCGGATCCAAACACCATGAGTACTACACGAGGCCGCGCGACGGCTGTTTCGAATTCTTCTCAACCACGACGTGCCACCTCTTTCTCAGTGAAGCTCAGCCATGTGTAGCATTATCCCCAGCGCCGTTCTCTCGTGCGTACGAGGTTCTCATTTACCCATATAGCCCACTTTAAAAAGGTATATATTTTTTACCAACCCACACCGTCCTTTTTGTTCAACATCTCACTTGACACTGATAGATATTAAAAAACGAGCCTTTCTTACGCTTCAAGGCCCAGCGTCAACACACGCTTCCTCGCCCTCTTTTCCCTCCCTTCCTCTCACACTACTCTCGCGCGCATGGTTTCCGTCGCCATTTTCTTTTCGTCTTCATACATTTTTGTTTTCGCGCTCCTGCCACCGCTCACCTTTATCGCTCTCCTTTCACTCATTTAACCCCACTCCCGTCTTTTCATTCTCGCTGTACTTTGTATTCTCACTGTTACCACTATTTCTATCCTAGCGTCTGTCTGCCCCCGTCGTTCTCGCCCTGTTGTTACCTAGTCTAGTAGTATAGCTCCAATGGATTAATTTGCCCCCCAGATTCAGTATTGTGTGGGAACGAAAATATATAAACGTCCGCTTAGGATACTGTAAGACTGATGAGACCGCTTGCACTTCATTATGCTGATTATAGATTGCCTCATAATGCATTATAATGAGCATAGGAAGCGCTGGACAGCATTACTCGGTGTACATGTGACAATAAGTTCTGTGTGAGCTACGCGCGATGCGCTGCAAACTCGCAATTGTATCAAATTTATACATTTTTTGACATTATAATGCGCTATAATACCTTATCATATAAAACAGAACTTTGGGACAACGCTCACACCAGATGACATCCTTTCCCCGTACGTGGTTTCTAATAATAATGAAAACGCTTCCCGACCAATATCAAAGTCACGGCTGCAGCCTCCCCAGCCCATCTGCGCTGGCGCCAGAGGAGATGCCCTCGACGAGCGGCCGTCTTAGCAAGCTGCCAATCGCACAGCAGTGTGAAGTCATCTCCACGGCCTGTAATTTCGCCATGGGCGTGCTCTGTTCGCACCGTCAGCAGCTACTCTCCATCGTGCAAGACCGACATAACCAGCAGCAGCTCATCTACCGACTCCCCAACGAGGTCTTTTCACTTATTTTTGAATTCATCGACGCTCCCCTCAAGGTTTCGTACGTATCAAAACTGTGGCGGCAAATTGCGCTAAACACACCCACCCTTTGGACGTCCATCCACCATCGTAATCTCTCCCTCATCGAAATTTTTCTCCATCGCTCTAAAAGCGCTCTGGTGGAATTAAATTTTGGACCCGATCGTAGCAAACACTCCCCAGGCATTCAAAATGACTACTGTCCCGAAACTGATGTTGCCATGAGCAGATTTGCGTCTCTTCTACGGTTACATGCCCACCATTTGAGATCGCTTAACCTCAGCTGCTCTAGGATATCTCCCCGGTTACTCGGACGACACCTCAATATGCCAATGCCGATGTTACTTGCCCTTTCGATCACGTGTGATTGGAGCCATCATCAATACGACACTACGTCTCGACAGGTGCCTTGCGACATATTCGGCAGTTGCACGCCGCGCTTACGCAACCTGACTCTTGGCGAGCTATGCATCCCAGTCATGTCGCCAGTTTATACTGGGCTCACGTCTATCTCCCTTACATTCGTTTCATTTGTCGGCTCCTCATCACACGATTTCATACAGAGACTTGCTCATTGCTCATCGCTGAGCTATCTCTCTCTGGAATGCGTAACCTTCAGCGCATCGCCCCAAGGCTCGGTGCTGCACCCGATCCATTTCCCTCATCTTGACACAGTGAATTTCAGTGAACTAGAATGGGATGCAATACGCGACATTTTGACCTCAGTTAAAATCCCAGCATCCTCATACCTTTCGCTGTTCTCAACGGGAACGAATGAGACCCTGCATGGCGCGCTTCCCCAGCGTATGGACATCATGGACGCCCTTCCAAATCTCTGCGCTACGACGAACCTATCCGTTTCCTGTGAGACGGAGAGAGTCTCGCTGATTCGTGGAAGTACTAATATCCGTGGAACATTCCGCTTTGAGTTCGATACGTCCATTGGAGATTGGGGGTCCTTTATGCGAGGGTGGCTGTTCGGCCTTGCGCAGATCCCCTTTCCTGCGCTCAAGAGCTTGATCATCTACAATCTTACCGAGGAGATTTTCGACCACGTCCTCTTCACTCACATCCTCGAGAACCTACCCAACATCACCTCGCTCGAGCTGATAGAATGTCCCGCGGCTGCTGCCGAAATGCTCGTCCTCACGCCGACCTCACGCCCATGCCCGCTGCTCCAATCACTCGAGCTGGATACGTGCGACGTTAGCGGTGAAACAGCTATCGCAATCGCTAGAAGCCGCACCAGCCCTGATTCCGCTCCTGGCCATAGAGGCAAAAGCGAATCGTGCTTACGAAGGCTTCTTATCTGGGATGGAGTTGGGATTGATGAAGATGTAACGCGCACGCTGCAGGAGCTTCTCGTCGAACTGGTGATCGGCGCCGACCCCGTCCCCGGCGCGCTTGAGCTGGCTGAGGGGGTGAGTGTAGGCTTGCTTCACGTCGCTTAACAAATGAGGCCACTGAACTTGGCGCATGATATAGGCGAAGTAGCCAGCAGCTGATAATGAAATACGCAGTCACATTCCAAGTAGAGGAAACAGGCGGCGCATCTCTTTCTCTTTTATACATTCTGCAAGCTAGGATACTTGGCGTGTGGTGGGGTTTTGGAAGCTGTGGGGGAGTCGCTATGAAGCATTCAGTCGAGTACATAGGTATTATTCTAACAGACACACCTTGCTAGTTAGTCGGACGCATGCACCCTATGCGAGGCTTCGATGGGTTCTACTTCGAAAAAGTGGATAGTCGGAAGTTTGCATTTCATCATCGCTCGCTCGCATCCGCCGTACTGATGGCTAGTAAGGCAGTGGGCCCGTACACTTTCACGCATGATGCTTTTACTTCCAGCTCCACCTTCAGCTCTCCTGACCGCGCCCTCGGCTTTTGGCACTTCTCATCGCACCCAAGCCATGTACTTAACTGCGCCAATAGTAACATAAAGAGAATGGTCGCCATCGATCCCAACCACATCACACCCACTTATAAAGTCGTACTTACTTACCAAGTTCAACTTCCGAGAACGGTAACTCTTACCTAAGACGTTGGCATCAACTCAACGCCACGCGTACGCCTTCTACCAACTTGCCCGGCGTCCCAATATCGACAACGCCGACAGCCGCAGAAACATTCAATGAACGAAATCACATTCGCCGTCGTGCCTCCGCTGGTCCACGACCTTTGTATGTCTCGGCAAACGTGCATCATAAGTGGGAATCCTCTGGGCAACCAGCCAATAGTCATGCTAAATTTCGGCATTGCGCCCTCGTACGTGGGCTGAACAGATCGAGGATCGGCGTAGAACCAGCAGCTTTCTGAATTATAAAATTTCTAGTATAAATGCGACCCCCCTAGCTCATTCATACCGCGGTCCAGCAGGCTCGACTTCGACGAACGTTGATTTCAGTGCATTCTCAACAGCACAGCAGTGTGAAATGATTTCCACGGCCTGTGACTTCGCAGTAACTGCGCTCTATCCACACCGCCAGCATCTACTTTCCAACTCCCAGGATTGCCACAATGGACAACAACCTATCTATCGACTCCCCAACGAGGTGTCGTCCATCATCTTCGAGTTCGTGGGTATGTGGTGTCCCCTCAGGGTTTCGCACGTATCGAAACTGTGGCGACACGTTACGCTAAATACGCCCACTCTTTGGACGACCATCCACCGCCGTAACCTATCCCTCGTCGAGCTTTTTTTCCATCGTTCTAAAAGCGTTCCTGTCAACTTGAGTTTCGGCCTCGACGATAACCAACGTTCGGTGTCCAGCACTCGAAGTGACCACTTCCCCGAAACCGATGCGAATATGAGCAAATTCACCTCGACTCTAATGCTTCATGCTCACCGCTTGAGGTTGCTTAGCCTCAGTTGCTCTGGGACACCGCCGCGGTCACTCGGATTGTGCCTTGTATGCCAATGCCAACGTTGCTTTCCCTCCCAATCACTAGAGGTTGCTTTCGCTACAATACCACACCGCAAGAGATACCCTATGGCATATTCGGCGAGTGCACACCGCGCCTACGCAATTTGGCTCTTGAAGATATATGCATTCCCCTCATATCGTCCATCTATACCGGGCTCACATCTATTTCCCTCATGTCCGTTGTATTTTTCAACTCCTCTCCACAAGATTTCACGCGACGCCTCGCCAGCTGCCCACTTCTGAACGATCTTGAACACTCCATACTGTAACTTTTGGCATGCCGGCCCAGAGCGCGGGATTAGATCCTATTCATCTGCCCCATCTCAAGACATTATGTCTCTATGAGATTGGGCACGATGCGATACGCGGCATTTTGACCTCAGTTAAAGCGTCAGCGTCTCTGCGCCTCAAGTCAAAAACATTGGACGGTGCGACCTTGCACGACATCCTTCCCCAGCCTGCGGACGTTATGAAAAATCCCCCAAACCTTTGCGCCACGATGAACCTAGTTATCTTTGGAGAAACGGAATCAACTCTTCCCAGGATCAGCGGAAGAACATTCAACTTTGAATTCGCTGATCACACTAGAGGAGATTGGGATCCCTTTGTGCAAGAAGTATTTCTCAGCATTGTTCGCATCCCCTTCCCTGCGCTTAAGAGCTTGATCCTCCATAATCTTACTGAGGAGGTCTTCGATCCCATGATCCTCTCCTCTGATATTTGAGCATCTACCCAACATCACATTACTCAAACTCGAAAGATGTCCCGCAGCGGCAGCAGAAGTGCTCGTCTTCACGCTGACCTTGCGACTATCCCCGTTGCTTCGATCACTTGTGTTGGACACATGTGGTGTTATTGAAGCGACGGCGATTGCAATCGCTAGATCCCGCGCTGGCCTCGATCCCACGTCTGGCCATCAAGGCTACAATGAACTGTGCTTGCAGAAGTTGGTAATTTGGAATGGGGTGGGGATTGACGCAGAAATTAGGGCGCACTGCAGGCGCTCCCTATCAAAGTGAAGATTTGTGTTGACCCAGAACCGGACCACCCTAATCCTGACCTCAATTCTGATCTCGATTCTGATCCTGATGCTTAACCCATACCCATCGGAAAGGGAGACTTGTTGTGACGCACATATGAGTGGATGTAAGGTAAGTTCACTTCGTGTATACCAGCGTGCCTCTAGCCACTAAACCGGCTCTTTGAAATGCCAGCGACTTGTAGTTGGGCACATGGTCTTTATAGCTGGCAGTCTAATCTTTATATTTCACACACTATGGACATGAAAAATCTAAACAGGTGGCGCGCGATTAATTTGCCTCATCTCGCGCTCAATGATCGATTGCGACTCGATCCACGGACTTGTGCGCTGATGTAGTATCATTGTCTCTTATAGATCGGTCAGATATACAAGTTTTCTATCTTTCTAGCAGGGGAAAGGAAATTTCATTACGCACTGGTAGGGCGCATTGGGCGTTTGTTCCGCTCTCCGATGAGTGTGCGCCAACTTATGTTACCGCGCCAAGCAAGGTGCTTGAATGGCAACATGCCTCAGCCCGCATTGGAGGCATTCCTTTCCTGGTCCAACGCTGCCCCCTTGACCGTCGATTTTGTCTCTCCCGAGTCCATCGGGTATGCTGCACTTGAGACAACCGCCGTCCATGTAGAGCGCCTTGCCACGCTCTTGGACACCATAGCTTCCCATATCGATCGGTGGGAAACGGTTACGCTCCGATGCCCAGGCGGGTGGCAGACGTCAAAAATCTGGAGCTATTTCAAGACTGTCTGGAACTACCAGCGCCACAACTGCACAAATTCCACGCCGAATTCTGCTATGAGGAAGACGACGACGACGACGACGACGACGACGACGACGACGACTACGGTCGTGAATATCTTCTGAAATTATTTGGTGGTCGTGCCCCATGCTTGCGCGATCTAAGCATCACCGGGATATACCTCCCACTGGTGTCCCCTATCTATGCTGGACTTACTAGCCTCGTCCTTGAATATCTCGACTCTGGTGATCACCCTTCGTGTCGAACCAGCAACATCCACCGCGTCCTCGCAGCGTGTCCGCTCTTGCAGAAACTCTAATTCTCAAACGCACGCTGCACCTGGGCAGACGGCGGCCCACGAACGCCCCCACTTCATATGCAGCACCTCAACATGCTGTCTCTCGAGAACATGGGTCGCAGTAACGTACGATTCATACTTGCGTCCATCCGCGTTTGCTCGGCCTTGCAGCTTTGCGTAGCTTTGAACGGGGAGCCGGAGTTGCATGGTTTTTTTTTTCCCGATAACGTGGTGGATTTCTTCCCGAACATTCCCACTACCCGCAAAATGGATGTTATCTTCTAAGATGACAACATTGAGGTCTGCTGTCGCACTCGCTCTAATCGGGTCAAGTTCAAGTTTACGGTCTCTTCGATTAGCGGTGATGATCGTGATCTGGCCGCATGCTTTTCTGGTCTCCGTTCCCCTGGTCCTCTACCGAATCTCACGGAATTTTGCCTTTGCTTCCCCGAATCTCCCGACAACGAAAGTAGACACAATAATACGACCATGTCTTCCACCCTCTTCTCCGAAAACATGGAACGGCTATCATCCATCAAGGCGGCTGTCCTTATCCGCTGCCCTGCAACTTTCATCAGTGCCCTTCGAATCACTCCAACGTCGCACCTGTGCCCTCTGCTAAAATCCCTTTACGTTGAGGATCACAACTTTGGCAACGTGTCCTTATCCTCCGTCGCTCTGTCTCGTACCGCGGAAGCACCAGCCACTCATGGACGGGTCAAGCTGGATCGGCTTTCCGTTCGAGTATACGAAAGGCTCAACCCCGAGTGGGAATCGAGGGAGGACTTGGAGCAACTACCTCTCAAGATTGACATCGAGGAGGATAATCCAGAAGAAGCAGATCAAGGTCACTATGAATATGAATACTACGGAGGTGGCGATGATATGGATTACAATCCGTATGATGATCCTAATGTTGACCCCTTGACGTTGTGGTGGCCTTAGGTCACGTCCATGCTTGACTAGTCAATGACAGCTATGTTAGGCCCAGACATTAGGCCTTGGCTGTAATCCTACCTTACATGCAGTAATATATAACATGATCCAAAAACTCTAGTCGTGCTGAAGTCCGAGAGATGGTAGTGTTCGCCAAGTGACACACAATCACAAACAAATGCCTTCAATAGCTAGTTCTGTAACTCCAGGTCCTCCATCTCCACCAACTGGCCAGCTGGCGCGATTCGCACAGACGCCCAAGATCATGGATGCTATCGCCCTTAATTCTATTCCCCAGCTGATGCAAAACCTCTACGAACACATCCTTCAAAACCTCCACAACAATGTAGAACAAAACACGCCCTCGGGACAAAATGATACCGAAACTCAATTTCTGGAGTGAACTTCAGGATTAACTTGAATCAAGTACCCCGACAGCTAACGATCTACTCTGTGCTTTTTCTTATGGGTGCAGACTTTTGTCGCATCAATACCGTTTTACCGGCTTTTTTCGGGGGACCAGCTCTCCAAAGATCACAACCCAGCAGCGGACGGAAGCGGTGAATTACGCCCGCACGTTTGCTGTCGACGCCATTATGTCGCACGCCGATCATATGCTGTATATGATCAATAAGGGCCATAACGAAACGCAACCCATTTTCCGCCTTCCTGTCGAGATTCTAGCGGCCATCTTCCAACACGCTACATACACCGACCCCGAACGATCTGTCCATTCCGTATCTGCGAATCAAGGGGCGTTCACTATATCCCACGTTTCAAGCTTGTGGCGGGAGGTGGCGCTCAGCTTGCCTGGACTGTGGGCCACCATCAGCAGCAGCTCCAGTATACCATATGAGATTTGCCTCTCACGAGCCAAGGGTGCGCCATTGCATATCGAGGTTAGATTTTTAAAATATGTATACGAATAAGAAAACTGGCTGGAACAGGATATGATAGATAGATGATCAAAGCGCATCCGCCAACGCCCTTATGCACGCCTTGCGATCTCATATGGATCACTGGGAGTCGCTCGTACTTCAGTGCCCAAATCTCACTCCGGAGACCCTTCAGGAATGGATTGGGCTGCCAGGACCAGCACCACAGCTGAAGTTATTTCGCGCACGCTTCTGGAGGCCTAGCGATTTTGTCCTTAGCCCTAATATGACACGACCTGACATTTTTGCAAATCACACCCCACGCCTCCGCGTCTTGCATCTTGATGGGATATATATATCACTGTACTCCCCTATCTACGCCAACTTGACCAGCATTCACCTCGCAACGGTCTCATGTTTTGCCCCTCCAGAGCACCTCGTACACGTCCTCGCCAACTGCCCGCTTCTGGAGGTTCTATGTCTTTTTGCTCTATATTTTTTCGGAGCACCTCCAAATACTACAACTCCCGTTCCCGCCCCCGCGCCGTTTATCCACCTGGCGCGTCTTCACCTACTCTCTCTTAAACTTGTGGACCATGAAGCGGTTCAGTGCATTTTAGCCTCGATTCGAGTCCCACTATCCCTAGTCCTCCACGTGGCCATGAGTTTCGAAGACATCTCCGAAGTTTTTCTACCAGGGGTGGATGTCGAGGGGAATTTCCCTAATATCTCAGCCGCTCGTAGTATTACCGTACACCCGGATTTTGGTGCGCCCCCTAGGATATCTATCACACTATGCTCTGAAGCTGGTGGTGAATCACATTTCACGGCCATCGGAATATCAGGCGATGGCAACCCCGATGAGCTCATGGTCCTGGTCCTTGGTAGTCTCGTGAGACTGCCCTTGCCAAATCTCGTTTGCCTGATTATCAACAGCATGTTTCGCGAGGACCTATCGAGCACCTTCAATGCGGCCCTCTGCCGTGGTTTGCTCGAACCGGTATCATCTATCACTTCGATTGCACTGCTCCGCTGCTCCCGGGCTCTCGTCGAAGCACTCGCCATTACTCCCACGTTACACCTGTGGCCCCAATTGGACTCCATACACCTGGAGTCATTTACCATCCTCCGCGACGACCTCCTTCGAGTCCTTCAATCCCGCGCACTCCGTGGGCCCCACGCACACCTTGTCCGCGAGCGTTCCGGGGCTTATTTGCGTAGAGTTATATTTGCCAAACCCGTCGATCCTGAGCTGGTACAGGCAGTGAGGGCATTGGGCATCACTGTCGAGTTCGCTTGAGGCGGACAGCTCGGAGTGAAGCTGTTTAGAGTGGGAGTGGAAGCTTGGTTGAAGCTGAGGCGTGTCAGTCACGCGAGTAATCCGGGACCCCGAAGTATTGAGGACGTTCGAAGCGCCTGGGTATACTATACGGTATACTATATCGGCAGGTCGGCAGGTCGGATGCAAGAGATGTGGCCAGGGGAGCCACAGCCACCTTGGAACCACCCGATTATAGTAATTATAGTTGATCATGCCCCGTTCGAGTTGAGAGCGCCCTCCAAGCCGTCGCCGACATGGATTTATTCATCAAATTGTCCATCGCGCGCAAAATCAGACCTGCTCATAGAAATGCCATTAACTGGTAGCGGCCGTGGCGGGGCCTGGTTACTGGTGTATGCAGATGCGGATGCAAACGGTGCGGCCCACAATACCGCATGAAATGCAATGTTCTAAGCACCTACTCAAAACGTGCGTCTCCAGCAGTAAGGACCAAACTAGAACAGAAATCAGCGGGTTGAGCGGTACTGACGACTCTGGCAGTGGCACTGCGTGCAAACAATGTGCCCTGTTGGGGAAAGGTATCCGCTCCCATACACTACTGTTCAACATCTCTTTTTATTTTTAATCTTCGCTTTCTAAGTCTTATCCCATCCATACCAAGTATACATATGACGACGGAGGCACGAAGTAACATAGTGGGTATGGACACAGGGGCTGTGCACCTGTGGTTGGACGTTTGGCATATGGTATACCGAATAGTACACGCAGGCGGTTCCGACGTTCTGGAAGTATTAATGATCACGGGCAACCGTAAGCAAATCCTGTGTGGTGAATTTGCTTCCGCTCATACGTCTGAGCTCAATTTATGAGCCTATGCAGGGTGGTCAGGCGAGTTTAGAGCTCGCAGAAGTACAGCTACTGCTGGACTTCCTAGTACAAAAATGACTGCACATCCAAAATGAGCAAAACGTTGTGAAAAAAATCTCGGAAAGTGTCCTGTGCTTCTCACAACTTACGTTTTCCGGGCTGTGTGACTTCTCAAAACTTAGCAGGGGAGATATAGGTCACAACATTTTGTTGGGAAAATAATCCCAGTCTTAAATCAGGGGAAAAAGTCATAGAAAATGTGTTGTGGTAAATGCCAACTTCAACACATTACGACTATGATAACAGCATATTAGCTTATGTAATCATCTCCAGAACGGAAAGGGTGAGTGCGAAAATAATTGGTACGTGTCGCCCTCTCAGAAAAAACACCATGCTCTCATGGTAAAAGGAGCAGTTAAAGCTGAGGAAACATGCTACTCAACAAATGATGCTCTTCTGCACTAAAAGGAATAAGTATCAGTCTGTGCAGCTCTGGCTCCAACCTACTTAGTACGATCTAAATACTCCCAAATCCTCCTTGTTAGCCACTTCTAGAGTTTGAGCTGACAGCCACGCAGCTGCAGGAATTCCTGCACAATATTCACCAAAGCTCCCAGACAAATGTATACGACATCAGGTGTGAGCTCGATTGGGTGTGTGCTTTCGGAGCTGACCTGAGCGGGCGTCCGACTTAATTATCCCTATATGGACATGTTCTGCTGCATTTTTGTTGATCTATTGGCAGGTCCGGTGCCAAAAGGTGCCTCATATCGAGTCCAGGAGTCCGAAATCTTGCAATTGCATTTGAAATATGACCATGACCGCCATTACTACGCCGATCAATTTTTTGATTACATAAGAAAATACTACGGATTCGACACCCGAGGCCCGGATGCAGTTGCACGGCTTTCACTAGCGCGTTGCCCGTGCTCAGTATTAATGCCAATCGGCACGGGCACTTAAGTACTTACGCGTCACTATGCGCTTAAGTCCTCCATGTAGACATAGCCTATTCGTTCTTAGCACACGATGTGTGCCGCTACTTATGACGTTCTCGATCCACAGAGTGGAAAGGGTTCAACTAATCAGAGTGTAGGGCCATTCCACCACGTTTTTCACCATCATCCACAGTCAGCTCCCTTTCGACTTACAGCAATAATGGAGGCTATCACTGCCAATTATGTGCCACGTATGATTCAAGAGCTCTATGATCATACGCGCCAAGAAGGCGAGGTCGAGGCAGGTTTAGATGTGTCTGTTCCTGTGTCTCTTACAGCGTACGTTCGCTCCTGTTGTGCGGTGAATGCCTGAGGCCGTTCTTTATTGTAGAATCTACTGACACAATTGGTTTTGACTTCTGCATCTAGGTTGCCCAATGCCCGGTATGTGGAGGCGCTCAGCGAGGCTTTCGTCGAGGTCCAAGAGGCCAATGATAAACAGCGCCGGGCCGTAGCGCTCGCCTGCGGTGTCGCGATTGAAGCAATCCTCTCGCACGCGAAATCGATTCTGGCCGCCGTTGGAGATCGCCAAGGTCTCCTAAAACAATCGCGCTCCATTAATGATCTTCCCACCGAAATTTTAGTCCTTATTTTCGGGCTTGTCATCGATACCTCCTCAACCCCCTGGCGTATCCCACTTTATATTTCTCACGTTTCGCGCCTGTGGCGGGACATCGCGTTGCTGATCTCCAGCTTTTGGAGCAGAGTTGACGGTGCGATGAGCCAGCCCATCCTAGACATATATCTCGCTCGGTGCGGGGCTGCTCCACTGGCCATCGACTTGGCCCTCTCAACAGTCGCTACCTACCCCGTTCACGGCAGCACGCCTAGATCGCCTATGGCTCGCGACTACGGCCGCCTTTCCGCCTTTCTCTACGCCTTGAGTCCGCACGCCAGTCGCTGGCAAGAGCTCGTTATTCATTGTCCAATGATGAGCTCCGATATGCTCGCGCGGTACCTCAGCTTTCCATGGCAGGCCCCGCAGCTACGCAAATTTCACGCCAGCTTCAGCCCATCCCATATGCCCGAGACCGAAAACGAGGTCGTGGTCCAAGCCTTCGGTGGTCATACACCCAGCTTGCGCGACTTGAAGTTGACCGCGGTGTGCATTTCATTGGCGTCCCCCATCTACGCGGGGCTGACCAGCCTTGCTCTCACGTCAATTTCCTATCCCAATGCCGGACCCGGCGATCTCCTTCAGGCGCTTGTAGCATGCCCGCTGCTAGAGACGCTGCAGCTATCCCGGATATGCTTCAGCGATCCGTTCCATCGGGATCCATCACCGCCTGCGCTCCCTCTTCCCATGTTGCACCTCCGGTTGCTCTCCCTTGATCATTTATATCAGGACGATTTGCAGTGCATCGTGACGTCTATACGGGTCCCATCCACCCTATATTTTCACGTGGCCACGCGGTCGTTGCAACTAGACCTCGTTCTTCCGCCCACCGAGAGCTTGGCGGAAACTTTCCCCAACATCTCTACGACGCGCTCCATGAAAATTGCTCCCGACGCGCCCGAAGGCGTCAGTATTGGCGTCTACTGTCATTCAAGGGACAGCGAGATCTTCCGCTTCACGGCTGCTGAACTCGATGGCCCCAGCAGTATAGTGACCAGGGTGCTCACCAGCCTCGCGCATCTGCACCCCCTCCCTGATCTCGAGTCGCTGTCTCTCGAGAACATTGCTGATCACTACGTAGACGCCAGTCTATTTTCTCACACTCTCGGGTTATTTCCATCGATCACCTCCCTTTCGCTCAGCAGCTGTCCACTGTTCTTCATTGAGATGCTCGCCGTTACGCCCACATCGCATCTATGCCCCCGGTTGGAATCGCTCAAGCTGAAATTGTCCACGGACTTGGCAACGCTCCAAGTTGGTGGGCAGTCTCTGAGCAACATCCTACGCTCCCGAACAGAGCTGGGTGCCTACGCCAGCCTCATACGCCAGCGCGGAGGGGCTTATTTGACCAAGCTCGAGCTCTGCGTTCCCGGCAAATTGGAGCCGGTGACATTGCAGGCGCTGGAGGCGCTTCCCATTGCGGTGACAGTCGAGCGGGGTGAAGATGGAGAAGACTGAGACTGTTCTCGCTACGGTAACATGGTGTATAATATTGCTGGTCACCCCAGTGCAGCCTGTCAATGCAATATGGCCGCGAGCTTTTACACGCTTAGTGACCATTTGATATGAGATCTCCTCCCTATTGTCTAGCTTTATGCTTCCTTCGATTCTTTGGGTACATAGCGCAAATACTTAGTACGTCCGCTTGTATGCGTAGGGCACGATGCGTGAATAGTACTTCCTATGTGTGCAGCGACCTTCCGATGCGGAATGTCATTGTGCTGCGTCCGGGATCAGGGAGCAGAAATGAACTTTGACCTAGATTGACTTATTCATACCGCACCGCCAGATTCGATGCCGTGTCAGTTGTTTCACGCCCCTTCGCACGCGCCTGACTCAACGTCCGCATCAGGCCTGGTCGCGTGCGTGGATTGATATCACTGAAGTCCGAGGGTCATGGCAAACGTCGGCCAAACGTGAAAATTTTCATCCTCAAGTTGGAATGACACGAGGTTCCTGCATTTGACAATAATACTCGTAGGCATATATATGTGGTGGAATGATATACGACGCCGTACAAGTGTACATATGGAAAGCGAGAGGGAAAGCAAAAGATGCGATTGCACGCCGGCCACGAGGACATAAAGAGGGGGAAAGGTTCATCGTCAGCATCATCGCGAGACGCAAAAAGAAGAGAAAAAGACTTACAACTAACACACTCCCCTGCTGAGCGTCCATGCTCAGTAGGGCAGAGAAGAAAAGGAACCTATCGCCGACGCCAACCCCTGCGACACGCGGACGCTACAACCCTCATGGGCTACAATCCACATCCACCCGCCGGCCCCCTTGGCCCAGTGGACTCGTGAACCACATGGCACATCATGTCAAAGGGCGAGCCTCGCGGCGCGATTGAACGTACACACGGCTCGCGCAGCGAAACCGCGGGGGGAATAAGGTGAGGGTAAAAGGGGGCGCACACCGCGCACTCGATGCCAGAACCATCCTCTGCGACTCGCGGACGCTCAGCTCTCATGGGCCACAATCCACATCCAATCGCCGGCCCTCTTGGCCCAATGGACTCGCGGACCGCATTACCAGATACATGCCCGGCGGCGAACCGCAAGCCGGCCACGCGAGCGCAAGAAAAGATACGCACGGCTCACGAGGAGACCGCGGGAGGTATACGCGGTAGGAGCAAAGAGAAAAAGACCAACCACATTCCCTGCGACGCGCGGACGCTCGACTCTCATGGGCCACAATCCACATCCACTCGCCGGCCCTCTTGGCCCAATGGACTCGTGGACCGCATTACCAAGTACATGCCCGGCGGCGAACCGCAAGCCAGCCACGCGCGTGCAAGAAAAGATACACACGGCTCGCGCTGCGAAGCCGCGGGGGAATGGAGTGGTGGTGGTGGGGGGGAAGAAAGGCCGGTGGCGAACAAACGGACTCTTAAGGCCTGCTTCCGCGCTGACTCAGCTCCCTCCCCTACGCCTCTGACTTTACTCAACGCCAGCTCCACTCACGCGCCGCGCCCACTTGCTCTGGATTGTATTTTCGACTCGAAATGAAACCCACTGCGTCGGCGCTATCTGCTACCAGTACTACACGCCCCATCAGAAAGCTTGCTGGCGCAACTGCAAAATGCTCTGCTCCAGTACATACTATTTATCCCAACTGCACGCGCCAAAAAAGCGACTAGCTGATTTGTATTCCAAAGGCTAAAGCATACGGCGCTTGCATCCTGGCGTCATATCAGGACGTGCGGAAGGACATGTGTGCCCCTGAGTTTTCCATGTTCAAGCAGTGCGTCCAGACGGCGGTGCGTTTATATTTTGCCTCGTCTATGAGTACTATGCATCGCTGAGCGCCTCTCCGTGAGCAGATGGGCCGCAAGTGGTAAACATATTCGCGTAATTCGCACACATATGGTGCGTTTGTGAGGTTGCTACGGCTGGGGATACACAGTCGATGTATGCGGACGTAGAGTTTGTCCCGGTGACAAGAGATCATGATGGTAATGCAGGTATGATACTGGGGCGCGTGCCGAAATTCCGAGTGACGAGTAGCTAGGTTGACAAGGGGATGATACGGATAAAGTGAGCTAGGATGTCGTAGGGGCATAGGGCCAAGTCGATGAAAATGGTACTGAGTACTATAGAGAGGCGGTCGCGATGCGTGCGAAGAGATGCATTAGCGACGTTAGCAATTATGACCCTCCGCCCCATAGCAACACTTTCCGCGGCGGTCCCTGCATCTTTCTGATCAGGATGGTCAGTGTGTGACGCGCGCATCGTTTGATTGCAGCAATCAAGATGAGAATGCGTGGGTCGATAGTACAAAACCCATGGAGCACCGAGGTACGACAGGGTACGACCACGCACATGTGATACCAGCAACGTCAGCACGTAAAGAAGTCTCGAATGAAGAGCATGGTTTTGATGGAAATGACGCCGAGATGAGTGTACCAGTACTTACATGCAGTGGGAATGGGGAGTTGGAAGTTGCCAGTGCTTTACCTCACGCCGTCCGAGTCTACCACGCCGGCCCCTCCGCGGTTTCGCTACGTGGGGAGCGAGGTACGTTCCAACCCGACTATAAGCACAGTATCGTGTGGCTTTACTACCTCAAAACGCTGAGATTTTTCTTGCTCTGTGTCAGACGATGTTGCTGGGAATATGGCAGGAGTTTGCAAAGGTGTTCTACAAGAAAATGATATCACATTGAAACATTCGCCAAGAATACAACATTTGACACGGGTCAATTTCGCAGCCAGGCTGTCTTGCTGAGCTTCTTTCGTTTCTTCTGCTCCTTGAAACGCTCCTGCATGGACATGAGTGTCAGATTGTTTTCTTTTGAGAGGTATAATAAGTTGATCTATCTCACCAAGTCAGCTTTCGTCGGTTTTTTCCGCTTCTTCCCTTCGCTCTCTGCCTCCGCTGCGTTTCTAGCGTCCACCTCTGCCTCCCACGCCCCCACGTCAAAGTAGACGTCGCTCATTCGTTTCGCGCGCTCGTACTCGGAGAGGTGAGAAGGATCACGGGCATCCGTGCGGGCGAAAGCGCCGGTGCGCGCATTGAATTTGGCGGAGTAAGTGTAGGCACCAGAGGGATTGAGCGGGCTCGCGAGCGTTGGGTCCAAATGGGCCAGCGATGGATCGATGCCATTGAGTGCGGCAGGGTCGAAACGCGCCGCTGACGTCGAGGTTGAGGCGAGAGGTTGTGATGCCGCCAGCGGCTGCTGGGATTGCGCTGCTGCAGAGGTCGGCGCATCGGTGGACGATGAGTCGGCAGGCGCTAAAGGGTTGCTCCACGTCGTCTCGTTGGTGCGAGTGTTGAAGTAATAGTATGCGTTGTGCGTTGGAGCCCAGACAGCCTGCCATTCTATTGTCAGAGGAGCGGTTTCCTCAGAATTGGATGGTGGGCTGTCTTTCTTGGGCTGCTCCTCGTCCTTTGAGGGCTCGGCGTCGGTTGTAGGCGCTGCCGTCGCCTCTACCTCCTTGTCGTCCGTTGATTCGGCATGGTCTGGGGCAGCATTAGGGGGCGAAGAGTCCGACTTCTCTTCCACCGCTGGCGCGGAAGGCGAGGCAGGGCGCGACGGCGACGGGGCGGGGGAGGACATCAAATCGAGCTCGGCGGTGAAATCGCAGGAACAGCTGAGCAGATGGTGGACGAGAGCGGGAGCACCAGCACGCAAACAAATCCAAACAGCCGAGGAAATTTGCATCCGCGCGATGAAGTTTCCTCCATCGTTTCTCTCCTCCGCCATGGCCCCCACCTCACAGACGAAAGCGAAAGCGACCAGGACGAAGACGAAGGCCAAACCA
Organism: Botryobasidium botryosum FD-172 SS1; assembly: GCA_000697705.1. NCBI lineage: Eukaryota > Fungi > Basidiomycota > Agaricomycetes > Cantharellales > Botryobasidiaceae > Botryobasidium > Botryobasidium botryosum. Next base: position 51,831 of record KL198144.1, read on the forward strand.
AAATCCCTGGGCGCACCGGCACAGCATGCGCAGTCAAGTCGGAAAGGCAAGAAGGCTTGGAGAAAGAATGTCGATTTGATTGAGGTCGAGGAAGGCCTCGAGGGCATGAGGGACGAAGAGCGAATCACTGGGTATTGACTTCCTTGAAATATTCTCAAAAGCTGGTCATCGAAGAGACAATTTTCGATAGTGGAAAATTGCAGCACAAGCCAAATGCTCAACTCTTTGAGATTGATGTGACAGGCGATGCGGAAGGTGAGTAACAGCTGCCTATTTCAACCGACCCTTTTGTCAAAGCATACCACTTATCTTGTTTCAGTGCGAAAGGCGATCAAAAAGTCGAAACCTCTGAGATCGACGCTCATTTTGTCCCAGCGATCCGCTATACCAGCCATATTCTCGCGCGCTTCATCTGCCGGTGACGCCGCGAAAAAGAAACTGAAGCTGAGCCACGAGGAAAAAGGACGGCTGCTGCGGATAGGAAAGAAGGATAGGAAGAGCCCCTTTGGTGCTATCGTCGATCCCACCGAGCTCGGCGCGGGGAGCGCAATCCTCGAGCCCAGCGAAGCCGTCAAGCAAAGCGGCAAGTATGATGTCTGGATGGACGAGGGCAGCGATGAAGAGTTGAGCCGAGCGCTCAAGACAGACGAGGCGAGGGAGTACATCCTGCCCATCGTCCAAAAACCCAAAGTCAAAGTCAGCTCTTCCTGCTGTTTCGCAGTTTCGGAACATGAGCTAACTCGGGTGCGCCAAAAGGCTCCCAAAATATCCGACTCTCGCCATTTAATAGCTCTCCCTGCGGTAGACCAGCCTCACCCGGGGTCGTCCTACAATCCACCTGTCTCCTCTCACCAAGAGCTCCTCCGTGCTGCACACGAGGCCGAAGAGCGGCGCGTGGCAGAAACGGAGAAATACAGCTGGGTGAAAGAGAAGATGCAGCAAGCACGGCGAGAGGTAGACGGCAGCGAGCGAAGAGACGTCGCCCCTGGGATGCAACTGGATCTGCCTGGTGACGCCTCCGAAGATGACAATAAGAGCGCCGAAGGGGAGGAAACAGCTGTGCGGCCATCGAAGACGCCCTCCCGAAAGACGAAAAGACAACGTCAAAAGGCGATGCGAGCGCTTGAAGAGGTTTGTCGCCTATCATTCACTTCTTTTGCTCCCGCCTCGAACTAACTAACAAACGTCGTCTTTTGGTAGAAACGAGCAGCCGCCGAACGCGCTTCCAAACGCCAGCTCGCAGCCACGATCTCCTCGCTCAAATCAATACGCAAGGACGTCGACCACACGCTCTCCACGCGTGAGCACGCCGTTGCTCAGCGCAAGCTCGCGCGCCGGGAGAAGCTCAAGGAGGGACCGGCGGGCCAGAGGCTTGGTAAACATACCGTGCCAGAGGGCGACATCGACGTGCAGCTGGGAGAGGACCTAACCGAGAGTTTCAGAGCCTTGAAGGCAAGTTACTCGCATCACTTGCTACTCCGAACGTTCTAGGAGTTCTGATGGACTAATACACTCGATTCAGCCTGAGGGAAACTTGTTCAAAGATCGCTTCGTCAGCCTTCAAAAGCGCGCGATTATCGAGCCGCGCGTCCGCGTTGTGTATGATTTCCGTCCACTGCTACCACCACGAACGTCTAGCTGACCATAGGAATCTGATGTTGCTTCAGGCCCAAACGCATCAAGAACAAACCCAAAGAATACGAAAAGCACCCATGGAAACGCTTCGAGTAGTGTCTTCCAATTTTTATACCTCGCTTGTATTGGTGAAGATCTGTCGTTATTTTATCATGCGCTGGTTGTGATGTTTGCACGGGATGTAGATGTCGCAGGTGCAATGTGAGGTAGAGAAAACAGGGGACCATGACAAGGACAGCTGGCAAAGCGGCGTCAATCCATCATAACAAAACCTTCATCGCGCATCATTGACATCTGCATGTGCTCATGCGATATCTCTTCTTGCCCTTGTCCTTTGTTGGCGCCCTTCTTGCCCTTCACGATGAGATCTGCTTGCATCCTGTTGAGAGCACAAGAACACCGCATATTAGAGCGCTGCAATGAAATCCAGTGCAGGCTAGTGATGATCTTACAGTTTCATGCGCAAGAGCAGTTTGCGCGTGGACGCCTCCATCTCGGCGCCCGCCTTGAAAGCTTGGTTGTACGTAAGCGCACGCTGGTCCAAATCCCTCGCCTTCAAGATCTGAAAACCATCTGGCGGTCAGACGATCGGACTTTATGGGAGGAAAGACTGTACGCACCTTGTTGTGGCTGTCAACCCTCGCTTTGATCGATCCGTCCTGAATAAGCGCAACGACGAGGCGCTCGAGCTCGACAAGCTCGAATCCAAACGCCGTGGCCATTTTATCCAGCCGGACGGAAGAAAAGGGCTGAAAGTACATCACGAGCGAACGGTTGGTTATCCGCTTTTGCATGTCGGGCCAGAGGGCACCCAGGTGGATGTCTAGCAGATGCCTGGTCTAGAAAAGGACAAAATCGGAGGGGGAGAAGACGTGCGGTTGAGCAAACCATACGAGTGTACGAGATGGACGCGGTGGGTAAAGAGTGAGCCTACCGAATGTTTTTCGAGTAATTCCAAAACAAGCTTGAACTTGCTGGCCATGTACGCGTCCAGAAGCTCCCTGACATACGACTCTTGTTGGAGGTAAAATCCGAATGTATCGTTCTCTAGGAGAGATGCCTTGATCGCAGACCGAGAAAGACCGGCGAGCGCGCACATCGTCGCGTAGATAGCTACGTCGGCTGGGGAGATTACCTACCGACGGTGATTTTCCAACACCAGGGTCGCCTCTCAGTACCGTATCATTTGTGTGTGATATAAAGACTTGCCGTCCCAAACCAATCTGACAATCCTTTCCCCAGCTTGGAGAATTGATAGGCTGCCTTGTCATACCTCCCTGCGGTCATATGTGCCAAAGCGGAGGCAAAGTCGAGCTTGGCTTGAACCTTGGCATGGTCCGAGCTGGCTTGCGCCGCTTGTGCTGCCGTTTGTGGTGGGAGAGTTTGGGTAAGGGATGCTTTTTTGGCTGTGGGACTGGGGATGTCAAGCGCGCCTTCAGCCTTGAAGACATACGTCGCAATGTGAGCGTAATTCTGGTGCTCGATCACGAGCTGTCGTAGTTATAAAGGGGAGGGGCAGCTATTAGCGAAAGTTAACACTAATCAAGCTATCAGCTGTACCTCGAGTACTGATAAACATTGTTCGAGGATGTGCCGAGAAGTGGTACTGTATTCGCGAGATTTGTTGTAATGCAGAATGGCAGACTGATAGTCGCCTAGGGCCGCGAAATGATTTGCAAGGTCGCGGTGTCCCATCTGAAAGCGCCGAATATCAGAAATCTACTACGTAATAAGATCACCATACAAATACGTACTCTAGTACTCTCTTTAATCATATTGCTTAGGTAGCTCTTCAGCTCCACCTCGAGGCGCTCGGATTCATTCGCCACATTGGCCTGGGTCTGGTCAACCCAACGTGTGTCGACGCTTATAGGTTTTGAAACAGACGGCAAGGAGTTGTACGTCTGAACGGCAGAAAGATACGTGGTCGTGTCTTGGGTGGATTTGAGCAACTTGATAGCCTGAAGGAGCGCCTGCGGCGCGAGCATGCGTGACGCCTCCGATATGTACAACAAGCGCGAAATGGCGGTGCGTCCTGCAGCAGCAACATTCGACACGTCATGTATTTCAGAGCATGGCCTACGGTATAGCTCGATCGACGAAACAACAAAGGAGAAGAGCCCACCTGTGTACGCGCCCATATAAGCATCGAGATCGAACGGATGCTGGTCATCGACCACCACGACTGGCCGCTTTCGCGTCTGCTGGTTCGACGTGGACGCCTTGGAGTCGGCGATTACATCGTCCACGGAGGTGAGCTGGAGGTCATATTCGGGTGGCGAGGCCATCATCTTGAGACTCGGACGAGGTGGACGTTCGTATAATAATCTCGGCTCGCCGCGTTCCGCAATAGGAAATACGTGTTACGCAAGACGACGGGCGGATGCAAACCGCCCCCCCGCCACTATTAGTAGTATTACTATTATTACCGTTTTCACGCAACTTGATCGGAGGCAATTTGCCGCGTCGAGTTTTTTTGCGACACGCCCGACTCCATTTTTCGGATATCTTCACGACGCCACTACGAAACAAGCTGGTTTTTTGTGTATTCAAGATGTCCTGATGTATATGTACACGGGAGAGGCAAGAAATGTGAAAAATTCGAACATTCAAAAAACCGTGATTTCGCAATATAGCCCATTATTTCATGCTACATTTCCCTGAGTCCCAGAGTCTACCTTCTCTTCCTTTCACTACTTGCCTAAGGCTAGTTGGCATACGCACGCAGCAAGCCAAGCATGATAGGAGTCGTACAACGGCGAGAGCCATCGAGTTTTGCAACAGAGCCATGGTAACCATGTGTAACCGCGCGCAACACTGCCTACGTCCTAATCAAAATTGCTCATTGCCATCCACAGGTCCTAAATACATCAAGAAGCCCATCTTTTCATAGTAATTTGGTGGAGTTGTGCAAGATGTAGCGCCCGCGCTGCTCTGGCAGTCGCAAAAAAACGCGACGCGGAAAGTTGCCTCCAGTCAAGTTGCGTGAAAACGGTAATAAGTTGGACGTGCCTCGTGGCGTCGATACCTGTGGACTAAATCTTCGCCGTTCCAAGCTCATACTGCATTGTCTCGCCCCTGCCTCCAAGATTCTAGCACGTTACATGATGTTGTGAGTGTCTCATAATCACCGACGACGACCAGCGCCCATTAGCGCTTCGACGCCGCGTACTTCGCTATTTCCGTAATTCACACCCTTGCTAACTAAGGGTGATAGAAAGCCCAGGAAAGCCGCAGATAAGTGTGCTTGTCGGAGGATCTTATATTATAATATCCGTTAGATATGAACGGGCGATGTGCGACCACTTGTATAATTGGATATCAACTTTCACGTTAATGCCATTACTATACCACTGGAGACCGTGCTATGACGGGCAGCGATCACCGACAACTCGCAGGTCTACAACAATGCAAGCACTTAGGTGTTATATCGAATCAAGGAAGATATGCTGTTGGATGAGGAGCGTGTTTAGGAACAGGCCGCTCTTGGAGTGAGCATATGAGCGTTGAGCAATAACCCGCGCCGGACGCCCCGGCGTTGCTTGGATGCGCGCTTCTTCCACTTTTGAACATCCTCCCTCGCCAACAGGAGCTCGACTGTGTAATACTCTCAGGCCGGCTCCTAGTTTGTGGCTACGCCGTGAGAGGCGAAATGGCACGGCCTGGGTCAAATCAATAACGAGTGCGTGAGCGAGCAAGAATGGGTATGGTATCTGCGGCTGTAGATGTGAATACAACTTACCTGTAAAACGAATGCATCAGAGCCCACAGTTTGCAACTGTAGGCAAAAGAGGACATGGGAGCGACAGTGAGCAATATGAAACACAAGACATAATCACCACAGCAGGACTGACCTACATAACCTTGCTACTAAATTCAGCAGACTCGACCCGGGGTGCCGCTTGCACTTAGGCACCCGAGCGCGTGGAGTGAGGTGGTGATACGTCAGCGGGGCATCCCGCTCGCATATCTCGTACCCGGAGGTCTGCGTGGGGGACCATATGGGCGGCAGGGCGCCAACCTCGCCGATGTACCTCCTCAACGCGCTCCGCAGGGAATTAAACATGGCGTCGGGATCGGCCGCGATGTGATACGATACAAGCTATCTGTGAATCAACCGGGGATGGTATCGAGACTCGGTGTGTCGGCGTTGACGTCGATGGCCGGGTGCTCACGCGTGAGGGTTATGGGCGACAGTCGAGGAGGGTTGAACGTGTCCCATACTATTCAGAATAAGAGATAAAATCATCCGGATCGGATCCTGAACTCGAGCTCGTGTCTGGAATGCCATCTGATTGTACAGGTTACCCGATGGCGTGTCGCACCAGACAGTCTTTGAAGGTCGATCTCTCTGCGCGATTGTGCCTTCAGTGGAAGACATGGTGGACTGTCGTAGTGCCAGCTACATAAAGGCCGCAAGATCCAATGATTTCGGCTCTGGACGAAGTGTTGCAAGTTCAGCGCGCCATTTATTGCGGTGGGTTCTTGCCTGAAAATTATACAAAAGCTGTAGCGTTCGAATTTGCGGGTGGGTAGATATATATTGTTGGTGCGGCGAAAGATCTAGAGTCTACTAAGGGCCGGTGATCATGATGCAGACGGCCATGGCAGACCCAGACGATATTACCCATGTTTGATGGTGCGATATCGATAATATTGGAAAGCGTTGGAGAGTCCAGGATTTATACTTGTGGGGCAGTGTCATCTTCCGAGTCATTTTCGAGCAGTCGTTGGGTATGTATGCTGGCAGCCAAACAGCGGCGCAGCCACCGGTATTTGCGTTCGTTCGCCGCGGTGCGCTGACTACGAGTACTTACCCGCTCAACGTGTGCATGATCCTTGGCCTCTGGGATTCTCAAGGCCTAGGGGTAACGAGTAGAGGGCTGCATGCCGGAACAATGGGGTGGGTGCCTCCCAGCATTCGACTTTGAAGGTGCGCTGCGAATATTAGTACTTAGTTCCCTTAGTAAACCCACTTGCTTACCATATAAGCGCTCTGCATGCCCATAACTGGACTTACCTTAAGACTAGTAGTTGCCGATGAAGCCACGGGCAGCATGCACCGGGTAAGTTCAGCCCTCCTGTGCTAGAGTATTCAGCAAAACGATAAATGGCGGTGTAGGACGACAGACACTTATTTACTTGGAGTGCCCTACCTTGTGTCTTGTCGAGCTTCTCCATCTTCCACTTCGCCATTGCTATGGGCAACCTTCCGAGCTCCTGCTCCAAGTCCTCGACTGTGCCCACACCGGTACCCACACCTGCGCCCACGCCTACGCCCACACATGCACCCACACCTGCGCCCCCCACCTCCCAGACCCAGAACGACGTCTCGGCCGAGAGCTCTGAGAAAATCGATTACCGCATCCTCGATGCTGCAGCCTTTGTTGCCGCCAGCAATTCTGTCTTCGAGGAAATCGGCACTGCCTTTGCGCGCGTCCAGTACAACATGTACCTCTCTTCTCGCCACACTAGCTTGGACCGAATCTCATGTGCGTGTCCCTAGAGAACAATGCCAGCTCTTGT